>CAUYRT010054280.1:0-58167 GCA_963574885.1 Lepilemur ruficaudatus | reverse complement strand
TACGGCCAACATCATACTAAATGGGGAAAAACTGAAATCATTCCCACTTCGAACTGGAACTAGACAAGGATGCCCACTCTCTCCTCTCCTATTCAACATAGTGCTCGAAGTCCTAGCAATAGCAATTAGGCAAGACAGTGGCATTAAGGGTATCCAAGTTGGTGCAGATGAGATCAAGTTCTTTATGCTTCTAACACTCAATCTCTGGATCTGTGTTTGATGGACTGATGGGCATCTTTTCATCATTCAGATCTCAAGGAGGCCACTTCAATAACCTATAACTCTGTATGACAACTCCCTCCTGTGAGTGTATTTGTGCAGGGGTGTGCTGATCACTTATGGCTCTAAACATTATCTGATTTTTTGATATGTCTACTGTGTTTCTCTTTATTCCTAACAACAATGTAAACTCCTTAAGTATAGAATTTTTTTGTGACTATTTCTAGAACTAAGAATAGTTCCTATGATATATTAGGCTCTCAAGAAATATTTGCTGATTGAATAAATATAATGGACATAAGCATGCCACAAAACAAAGCTTAAAATGGAAGACATCATTAGTCCTGACTCTTCTATCTAACAGTTTGTATATCTTTGACAAGATATACAAACTCTCTAGGAATTCAGTTTTGTCTTCAACAACATGACGTGTTTAAGTAGATACTTTCAAGATTCGATAGGGCTCAATATACAATGATTACATTTTTCCTTTTGAAAATTGCGTAATCCATTAACTTAAATATTGTTCAATTCTGATATGATTGATAATTTATGAATTTGTACAAATGGCATCATTAAGGTGGAAAGTGACTTTAAAAAGCTGAAAATACTTCTGAGATCTTCACAGAGAAAAAAGCTGAAAAAAATGATGGTGAGAAACAGCTGAAAATTGCAGTTAGAGATCTCTCATTATCACGTTATATTTAACTGACTGTGGCATTGTGGTTGCAAATAAATATTGCAATATCATAGAATTTAGATTAGTCAAATGTTGGCTAGTGTTGTTTTCTTAAACATACAAATTTTATTTTGAAGAACCCTCATAATGACTTACATTTAATGAAAAACGTGGTAATTTGAGGCAGTTCTCTCTCTGAATAGAAGTTGTCAAGTTTATTAAGTTTGTATTATATGGAAATTCTTTGGCTTTGCAATGAGATAAGGCACTAATTAGAGCTTTATATTTAACTTGGAAATAATACACATTTTGACCTTAGAGAAGAGAGCAGAGAACACAAAAAAGATGGTAGAAGAGAAATTTGATAGCAAAGAGAAGGATAGAGGAAAAAAGGAGAGAAATACAGAAAGTATTGCATTTATTTTTGAATATTTGTTCTTTAGGCATTTACGCATTATTTTTTTAACCAAGTGCACATGATTCCGTACTTGTGTTTTGCCTTGTAGAGAATATTTAAGTGAGTTTTATAATGTACTGTATTTCCACTGGTAGGTATTTTGTGCTGTTGTTTTTTTCTTCCAAGATTTTGATGACCCATTTTCTTTTGTGAATGGTACAGATTTTACGAAGACAAAAATATAAGAAATCAGAAAGGAGTCATGAATTTAATAAAAAGAGAACAAAATCAATGTTATACAGAAAAAATAATTTTCTATTAATAGTAGAAAATGAAATAAATTATTATCCTTCTATTTTTGTCTGACATGTACTAACCTAAATCAATTAAATTGTTTTTGTTTTGTTTTTAGAATTTCCTCATCTCTTTCTGAGAAGCATGTAATCATACAATAAATGTCCAGGCACATCTTTAAATGTTAGCAAATGTCAGAGCAGAATAAATTCTAGGTGAAGTCTTTGCTGACAGCTGTGTAAAGAAGCATTTATTTAAATGCAATTTCATATTCTTTGACTTGGAAGTACAATTGAGGTTATGCCAAAGTGAAGACACCTCAATTTAAAATTTTATATTAGAGGATAAATCTTTTGTTATTGTTTCTCTGTCTTAAAAAAAACCCTGCTATTATTTCTGAGATTTGTCTTTTAAAAAGAAACAATTTCACATTATACACTCTGAAGTTAAACATTAAATATTATACTTTTTTATAGTACACATATCTATGGATGCAAAATGATCTTCATTATTTTATATAAATAATTCCCAAAAGAGTGTAGTTAATCAAGATAGGCATGTGCCTTCATTAACAAGTGTAATTATAGTTGAAAATATTTGAGTAACACAACTCAATTCCAACATAGGTTTTTATGTGTGTATCAAAATGATAAGCTTGGATGACAATGGCCCATTTTACTTGTGATAAAATATTATATTGTTGGGTGCATCATGTGACATACTTTGAAATTTGTAGTCGATAAGCATTATAGTTACTCACAAATATAAACATCTTCCTTTAAGGGTGATGAGAATGACTATGAGTCTCTAATGTTTCCAGAAATGTTTTGAGAATTTCTAAGTCCACGCATTGTTCTATTAAAAAATAAATCAAAATTCCATCTACATTCAAATAATTTTAGGAATGGTTGCCTAGTATTATCTCTACTTAGACTTTAAAATGCAAAGAGGTTTATTAAAGTCATTGAAAATATTGTAGTAATGGAAAATATTTATTTCTTTATCCCCAAATTTTTATGAACATGGAGGTGCTATTATTGTTGTAGTTAATGTTTTGTTTGATTTGTTTTATTTGGTAACACCTATTAGCAGGTGATGAACACTAGTGGACCTATGGAAAATGCTCATGTAACTTGAAGTGAGAAAACGGAAAATCCAAGCCTACCAAGCACAAAAGAAAGCAACATAAGACAAAGAAGTGACAGGATCTTGTTCCCTTTTTCATTTTTCTTGTCTTTTCTTTCTTACTCTACCAAAGTAAGAATTTATTTACAAACTCCCAACAAAATCACTGGTACTTCTTTATACAAGTCTGTGTTAAAAAAGACTATTGTTCAACCATCCCAGTCAAACTTCTCTAAACTGCCTTTCCATCATCAGAGTTTCTGCTTTTCCCTCTAGACTTTCCTCTCCACCCATTGGCTCTGGACCCTGGAGAAACTCTTATAGTGCCTTAGCTGGTCTGCTTGGAATAGGACCCCACAGTCTGGACCCTAATCTACTTGTTCATCTCATGAGAACTCACCTGCTTTATTTTATCACTTCCATACAACGCTGCTATCATTTTCTTATTTCTAGCCATCATATTCTCAGGGTTGATTGTTTAGAGGTGTTGACCCAGTTCTTTGGCCTCTGGCTTGTAAGAATCACAAGCCTGCCCAGTGCGATGGAGTAATGACACACACTTAACACTTTCACACAAGAAACTTTTATTTCAGGCTACTTTTTCACAGAAATAGAAAGCAAAAGAACATATCCTGAGGGGAAACAGGTCTATCTCCATGAATGGAGAAGACCCTGAGGTTTTACCACCTGTCTGCTTTTATGTCCGTGCCTTATGATATGCTAAATGGTGGGTGGAATATTCATTACTTTCTTGGGAAGAGGGTGGAGAGTTCTTAGAACTAAAGGTACTCCCGAATTTTATCCTTATAGGGTAATTTCCTGGGGTTGCCAGGACAATTGTAAACTGTCTTGGTGCTGATAGGTGTGATTTTTACTATGCTAATATATGTTAATGGGGAAAAAGTCACCTTAGGCTATATCTTACACCACTGAATAGAAACCATTGATTTCAATTGAGTCCACATGAGTTGACCGCATTCCAAAGACTGATTATTTATTATAATTTTAGTTACTATTATAATGATGGCTACCTACCCACAAGAGAAATAAAACTGAAATTAAAGTTGCCCAACATCACAGAAAATGAACGTAACTTGTTCTTGTACTATTGTATATAATTTAATTAAAAGGAAAATATGTTTTCTTATCAAGCAGATATGAGCAGAATTTTATCCCTGCAACTTCTTAACTTTATGACTTTGGGAAATGTCCTAAGTCTTCAGTTTCTTCCTCCTCAGTTTACAGCTTAATACTACATAATAGTGTTGTGGTCAGAATTAAATGGGATTGCTTATATAAAGTACTAAGCGGTGTCTGGGACAAAAATGCTCAATAAATGCCGACTATGTTAAACTAGGCTTCCTTGTAAAATTAAAGATGAGTTATTAACTAGAAGATTCCAAAATGAAACTGAGACAAAAAAATAATAATTTTTCAAAGAATACAATGAATTGGAAAAAAAGCAGTTTGACAGAGCAATTGTAACTGCTCTGTTTTGGTTTTCATAGTGACACTTTGAAATTACAGCCTTCATAAAGATATGTTGTTATGCCAACTACGTAAAAAAAAAATAGAATAATCAGGACTATTTGCAAGGCTTTTGCCCAAGACTTTGATTCCTTTTGTAACACTGCATGTCAAAGCATTAAAGGTAAACGTATAAAAGACTAGATAGAATATCCTTTGGTGCATCAAGGACTATGGCATTAATGTAATAGGTTACAAAGGAAAGCATATTGAAATGATATGAAAAGGATGATCTTTGTCATATTGTCTACATTCAATCTCAGACGTGAATAAGTACTTAAAGGTAATTCATGTGGTGGATTAAAAGGATCAAGCACTTGAAGACAAGCAAAGCATTAAAAATATTAACATGTTTTAGGGCTATCTGCAGTCCTTGTGATGGCGTGTCTTAAGTCCTGCATTTGTTCATTGGAATATAACTTAGCAGTACAGACTCTAAGGCCTTGTACTAATATTAGATGGCCCCCTTGTCTCCATGACTAAGAATTATGTGAAAGGGTTTCTGTGATGACAATATCAAGATTTTTCTTGAGTCCTTAACCTGGGTCCTTCATTTATAATTTATGTGACTGTCACAGTATTTGCCTTTAAGAGACTATATTATACGTTTTTAAAATAGAGAGCTTGGCATTAAACAGTGCATGGGCTGTTTTTATCAGACGTACTTTTTTGTTTGTTCTATGTGTTTGAAATTCAACAGAGTACACAGATAGTAATATATGTTTTCCTTCCAACTCACTTTAAATAAAAAATCATACCTAACTGACCACATTGTCACCCTTTGTCTTCGGTATACATCATATCCAGAATTCTATGAGAATTTTTCTCAAATTCTCATAGATATTGCAGTGCTAGACTACCTTAATTGTTTTGTTTTTTTGCATTTATGCATTGAAATGTCTTCTATTTTTTTCTTTAAGTGCTATAGCAAGCAACTGCTATTCTAAATACTTTGTTGTAATAATTTTCAAGCACCAGAAACAATATATGTATAACATAGATACAAGACTTTATTTTTCTTTCACAATATCCAGAATGGTGCTCAATGTCTTAATTCATTTGAAAATTCATAATAGAAAGTTCTACGGAAATGCTTTTGTAGCTAAACTTACGGAAAGTAGGTTTCTAGAGTCATTAGAACAACATGTTAATGAAATGAAAGCAGCAATGTTAATTCTCATTTAGGCAGGCTCCTTTTGCCAGTGCCAAAAGTTCTACGGCTTTTTATACATGAAAGATTGCATGTATAACATAAACTAGCTGCTTTTCAAATATACTATGTACATTTAAAAGAGGAAACCAAACCCACCACTACCCAATGCATAACATAGTGAATCACTTCAAATCAGAGTGTACATTTGTAGATATTGCATTTTTTAGGAAACAGATTTGAATTCTCTCTAAAAGCTGAGCAATTCACTTATAGTGGAGAAAATTTGGTCAGACTTCTAAACAAACAAAAATATTAACTGGGAGTCTCCAGTTAATACAAGGTATTATCTGGCACAATCTTCCAATTATTTGATTCTATGGGTGTGGAAGTAAGTGCAAGGGGTGGGCGAGGTTCTACCTTGTTTATAGTCCAAAGACATACGAATTCTACCTGGTGGGGGTACAATCAATGCACCACCAAAAAAGACAGTTTAGCTAAAACAAAACTGAACAAATAATAAAGTCAACTTGGCGTCTGTGTATACATTTATTTCAGCATTTTTTTCTATATGTGTGTGTCCATGTCTGTATAAACCCTTGAATTTTCTTTGAACTAGCTGTAATATCTTACCAATTTCCATATTAATAAATGAATTAAAACTGCCAGCTTATATTTATTTTATATTTGTATGAGAATCATGATTTTACCTTAAAAAGCTATATTCTTTAACAATTACTTTCTCTGAGGTCAAGCTTCCTTTATCTATAACTTGGGAATAAAAATAATAAATATCTCATGGCGTTCAAAGAATCCAATGTTTATAAAGTTTATAAAATTTCTATTTCCCTGTCGGCAATGATCAAACATTCAAAAATGGTTATTAATAGTTCGTACCTTTCCCCCATCCTCTCCACTCCCTTGAATTCTTTTCACTACCATGTTTAGCTTCCTTCTCTTTTATCTTCAATTCATTAGATAACTTAATTCATTATTTAAATATGCTTGTCTTTTCCATCTTAAAAAAAATAGCTCTTTCTTAAGACTCAACTCCATTTCCTCAGCAGAGCACCATTTTATTGCCTTCTTCCCCTTATAAGACTTTCCCAATAGTTGTCCACTTTTGCTGTTCATTGCCTTTTTATCCTCTAAATATGGTTTCTGCTCTCAACAATACAATTATCCCAAGGCCGTCTATTATACAACACCCATGTTGGCCCTCCGTTGGATGAAATTATCAGTAGCATTCAACACTGCTGAAAACGTGAAAAACTCTGTCCTCTTGCCTCCTGGATTGCATTTTCAAGGATGTCCTTCTATTTTGTTGGGAGCCTCATTTTAGTTTCCAATGCCTGTTCATTCTCCTCCTCCTGTACAAACGCTCAGGCACATTCCTGACACCTCTCCAGGTTTTACTGTAGATACTCTTCCCAAGAGATCTCACATGCAGTAGTCGTTTGAGTTACCATCTATAATCTCATCTAAATCACTCATTCTCAACTTTAGACATTAAAAATCATGTAGGTTGTACTTATATCATACTTATGGCCAATTACATCAGTTATCAGTATTATATAGGGCTGCAGTTCCCAACACCCGGGCCACAGATTGGTATAGGTCCATAGCCTGTTAGGAACCAGATTGCACAGCAGGAGGTAAGCAGCAGGTAAGCAGGTAAGCAAGTAGTTTTATCTATGTTTACAGCCACTCTCCATCCCTTGCATCACTGCCTGAGCTCTGCCTCCTATCAGATCAGCTGTGGCATTAGATTTTGCATTATAGTAACTTGTATAATCATTTCATTATATATTACAATGTAATAATAATAGACGTAAAGTTCACAAGAAATGTAATGCACTTGAATCATCCCGAAACCATCCCCTGTACCTCCCCACCCCTGGTCTGTGGAAAAATTGTCTTCCATGAAATTGGTCCTAGGTGCCCAAAAGGTTTGGGACTGCTGAATAGGGTATCTGTATTTTCACAAGGTACTCAAATGATTCTAATATGCAAACATATTTGTGAATCCCTGGTCCAGGTGATCATCTACTCTAATGGCTTGTTAACATTTATATGTATTTTAAAATCTCACCTATCAATTCTAAGTCATACTATTTCCAACAGTCTTTACGTTACCTTTGGATATCTTACTCAACTTGCCAAATACAAACTTAACTTCAGCTGCAAACAAATGTGGTAGCAATAAGGCATATATTATTACAGAAAAAAAAATCTGATTGAATCACATAATTTGCAAATAAAGATATTTTTATAAATTTAACACATTATTGCACTATTTGGGTTTTGAAAATGAATATAAATATATGCTGTTGTTAAAAAAACAATTGCATGATCAAATTAACTATTACTTTTTAAATAACAATCTGAGAGAATGAATGGGTTAATAATCCTAACCCATATTGAAAAAGCTATGTTAATTGCATTAGTCACACAGTTATATGTATGACTGATATTATGTTATATTTGCAGTTGTATAGCTAGTTACCTTTTAAATTAAAATTCAGACAGCCATAAACATGTATGATGTACTTATATTTTTGGTAAAGACAGATCATATTAAATAAATTTTGGAGCTATCAAAAATTAACAATATTAGCATCTACTCCAACTTCTGCATCATGTGTGTCCTTACAAGTATAAACTGCTT
The DNA here is from genome assembly GCA_963574885.1 of Lepilemur ruficaudatus. Lineage (NCBI taxonomy): Eukaryota > Metazoa > Chordata > Mammalia > Primates > Lepilemuridae > Lepilemur > Lepilemur ruficaudatus. Next base: position 50,108 of record CAUYRT010054280.1, on the reverse strand, counting down.
TAATATCCATCACACCGCCAGGAGAGCTAAAAGCCAGAAATCCTTACTGAGGGCTTCAGTGAGAAGTTGTGAATGAACAGGGTCTTAAATAACGCACATCAGTGAGAGAGACAGTGAGTGCATGGGGTTTTGTGGGAGGAGCAAAGGGAATGAACAAAGACACAAAAATATCACATCATTATTGATCTGTTCCTTTTGAAGTCATTGAAGTTTAGGTCATTCCAATATCTGCATTTTAAAACTTTCAACTTATGAATGTTTCTGTTTGATCAAACTAGATATGTGCCCAAATAATGTTAAAAGGAACAAGTAATACTGAATTAAACAAATATTGTCTTAAATATTTCACAAAATAACTCAGAGAAAAAAATGCTAATAGTGAACATTGGTAGTTTGCTTTTACTATTGTATTTTCAGGGAAGTAATTAATGACATTCAGAAAGACAACATACATATATTTCAGGTAACACATGGCATTGAAGCTAGAATGAGTGTTGGTTATATTAATACAGCAATATCTGTTAAGATTAAGATCATTTCTCCAAAATAGAACACTTGCAGCTGAGAGTCAGATATAAATAATGAAAAATAGTAAGGTATTTCTTAGCAGCCCCCAGTTCAAAAGGAATTTAAAATGTGATAAATATGTATTTTGTTATAAAAGAAATGTATGTTTTTGTTTTATTATAGCAAAATTTTATTACCACCATAAAAACACAATTATTGTAAGTTTTTAATGATAACTTACATTTATTATTAACACTACATTTTTCCCATGCAAAATTTGGACCTATTGCTGAAGTAATGTCTTGGGTAATACAATTAAATAACCAAAGGCCAATTTTTTGAAGGCTGTTGCTATATAATAGAAGTAGAATTGGACAACCAATTCACAAGTGAACTATTAGTTTCCTACAGAGTTCTCAACAATGTGTTTCATAAGAAAGAATCATTAATATTGGCATATCATGGACCTCATGTTCTACAACATGCACTTTGAGAAATTCTGGCCCAATGATACAAAAGGTTGGGCTAAAGATATGAATTAAGAATAGGGACACGGAAAAAGTTACTATAGAAAGTGTTTTTCTAAATATCTGTCTAGTCTTCGGGATATTCAGACATAGCAGTGTGAAGATCTGCATCTCTGGAATTTGAATGTTCCTCTTGTTTATTTGTTCTTTTATGTATAACAAAACAGAGTATCTATATGGTGAGTTATTTTTGTTGTTACTCTCCCCTTTTTTCCTTCCTTTCATCCTTCTTCTCTCTCCAAGACCACTTTGAAAATTGCATAGAATAAAATACAAAAAGATTTCATTTCTTGCCATGGTTCTGACGTTAATACGGTCACTGAGTGATCGTTATTCACCTCTTTGGGCCAATAAAAGTGTGAAATAGGTTTTGGTGAAAGTCCTATTGTATATTTAAAATTCAATAACACTGGTGGTTTTCTTCTTTATCTTGTTTTGATAATTGTGATAGGCAGTAGCTTTGACTCTGAGACATTTCAGCAGGACACTTGGTGTATAGACAAGCATGATTATCGAAAAATGACTCATAGAGCATTTTCTTGACAATGTGATACCTGAGACCAGGGGGTCCACCTCCCTCCAGCTGGAGGAGCTACTCCTGAGCCCAAGTTCCACAAAACTTGAAAGTCTGATGCATCCATCTGGTATTCTTTGAACATATTTAAAGATTTGACAGCCAAGGTGAGTCTATTTGGTACCTGAATGCATATTGTTTTTGGGTTTTTTTCTTGATTCTAAGAACAATATCAACTTATTTATAAAAATGGAAAGGAAATGAAGAGTCTTCCTGTTGGAAGGGAACCCTACGGAGCGTTCAGCCTTAAATGTTTCCAGCTATGCTGCAGATCAAGTACACACCTTCAAATGTCGTCTAAAGAAAAACTAATCTGTAAGGCTTTCTGCCTACAAGTTGTTGCTTGAAAGGAGTAAAACTTGCTTTTGTTTGGCCAAGCCCTTTCTTTACATGGCATTCTTATCTGAGTTGGTTTCTAAACAAAATTATTTGATTTCTGTCCAACAAATTTGCCCTCAATCATTTCTAGAACTCTATTATTTTTAAGTTTGAATGTTTAAATTGGATTCTTCCCCAAAGGTTATATACACTTCTTCAAATCTGGTCCCAGTAATATTTAAAACGGCAGGACATTTGCTATTTTTTACTCTCAGAATTGACAGGATCTCTTTCCTTCTTCCTTTCCCCCACAACTTCTCCAGATATACCATCTACCTTGTCTTTTCATCATCCCTAAATGGGCTTATTGATTTTTCTTTTTACTACTTGTAGACTAATTGTTTGGTGATAAGAATAGACATTTAAAAATAAGTCTTAATAATAAAAGGTCATTCCTGGTGAACACCTAAGTTTGTGCTTCCCTGTGACAATGGGCCTATTACCTGAGAAAAATAAGTAGCTATAATTGCATATAGAGTAAGTCGTCCCTTAGAATCATTGATGGGTTCTTGGAAACGGTGACTTCAAGTGGAATGACATAACAAAACCAATTTTACCCTAGGCTAATTGGTATAAACAAGGGTTAAGCTCCTACAGCATATTTCTGGTAACAAAAACATAACCAAACTTCTAGATAAAGACAAACACTTCTAATATTAAACACTGAAATAAATGTGAGCTATACATACATTTAAGAATGATTAATAATAAAAAGATACATTGTTTGCCTACTTTTTCCAATTCAGGGTCATAGGTGGCTGGAGCCTATATAGGCAGCTGAGGGTGAAAGGAGGGAACTCAGCCTTGGTCTGGATGTCACCCATCACAGGTGCACTCACATCCATAGCCACAGCCACTCACACTGCGATAATTTAGACGCATCAATTCACCTAATGCGCGCAGCTCAGGTATATGGGGGAAAACCTATGCAGACACAGGGAGAACCTGCAAACTCCATAAAGACAGTGGCCCTGGCAGAGAATCAGTCATTTTCCTCATCAATATTATAGTGAAATGATGTTGAACAAAATGCTATTATTGGAGGACCAGCTGTACTTCCACATAATCAGTGTGAGAATTTGTCTCAACACGCACAACCACAGCAACACTGACAGGAAGTTTGTTGTGTAGGCACACATACGGGAGTATGGGATTAGAATATCCTTCAAGTTTATAAAAGTAATCTTTGCCTTGTTGATAATATGAACAATTTAATTCTTTTAATTCAAATGAGGAACATGAGATCAAAAGACAAATGAATTCAATATTTTAAGAATTTAACTGGTGTCAATTTCTCTGGTAGGATTGCTCTTGTCTTACGAGGCAGGATCTGTTATAGCAGTATGCAGTAATTTGTATGCTTTGACCCCAAAACGATCCATCTTTACATGAAAGGACTATTTTTTTCTAGCCAACAAGATCTTTCTGGAAATATCACTTTGTAAGGAAGGATACGATGGAAAACTTATCGATGTAAATAATTAGTAAGAAATTCTTTTTAAACATGAGAGTTTGAAGAGAAAGGAGGAAATCAGTCATTCCTGTTGTAAGGAACAATTCAATTTATATAATTCTAATTTGTGATGAGCAAGGATGACAAACGAATTAAAAATATTAAAGTTTGACCTCAGATTTGGTTATTTCTTGAATGAGTGGAAGGGCAGGAAGGGAAGTCTTTGAACACTTTGCGATGAACAATGACATAATCACTATTGTATTTCAAAAGTGTTAATCTGACTTTGGTGCCTGTCATTGGATAGAGTAACAGTGAATAGCAGAGAGATGATTCAGATGTTGTTTTCATAAAACAGGCAAAAAAGGATAGAAGACTAACGTCAATCAATGAGAATAAGGAAGAGACATGGGTCCGAGAGAGATTACAAATACAGAATCAAAAGAAACTCACAACTAAGTGTGTATCGGGTGAAGGAGGATAGTAGTTTGCATTATAGATTTTAATATTTAATAACTATTTTAAATTTATTAAAAGAAATTCTCCCTATCCCACCCCCAACACACACATAATGCCGTCATCACACACACACACACAAATGGCTCCTCCAACATCTCGATAGAGGGCAATTCTATTCTTTCATCTTTTCAGACTTAAAGCCTTGTAGATATTCTAGACCCCTCTCTTTTTCTCTTACCAACATTAAATCCAGAAGCACACACTGTCACTTCTGTCTTCAAATTATATTTAGGCTTTGTCTTCCTCATTGACACAACAGCCGCTTTGGTCAATACCATCATCTCGTTTCACGTGGACACTGGTGACAGCTTCCTAACTTGACTTTCTGACCCTTCTCTTTGGTTTCTGGATTTTGTCGTAGACAGATCTGGTAACTTGCCGTTATTTTGCACAAGAGTGGAAGCCAAAGTCTCCCAGAGATCCCGCATGGCTCCCTGCTCCCTCGTTCTGCCTCCCACTTACGTTCCACTACTCTTCCCTTATTCCTCTGTAGCCAAGGTGGCCTTCTTATCTTCCTTCAAGCATGGCATGGACCCCATTGCCTCAGAATCTTTGCATTTGCTCTTTTTTTGTCAGCTATAATACCTCCAGATATTCTCCTAGTTTTCAGCCTTATTTTCTTCAGAATGGTTTTTTAGGTCTTGTTCCTAGTGAGGACTTTCCTCACCTTCTTATTAAAAGGAAAACTCATACCTCCCTATCACTCCTCAAGCCCCGTTGCCACTTTGTTTTTTATTTCTGTTATCATCATCTGATATATGCATAGTTCCATTTATTTCTCTGATTATTTTTCTGAGTCTTACCACTAGAATGGACAGAAATTTTTATCTGTGTCGTTCGCTGCTGTATTCTAAGCACTTAGAAGAGTGCCTGAAACATAAGATAGACTATCAATATCAATGAGAGTTAAAGTGTGCAACCAGGCAATTAAAAAATACGTGAGAACAAAGTTAAAGCAGACTTATGGAAAAAGACATTAATAATACTTTCATTTTTGTGTTACTTTACATTATGAAAGAAGTATTTTAAAAAATAATAATATTTACTTTTAACAAAATCCCATCTTACAGAAAGAAAGCTGAGGCGCAGAGTTTACAATATCTCTAGATTAGACAGGAGAGCTTTTCAGAGAGGAAAATTTGGATATAATTAAAATAATGATGAACATGAATAAAGAGATGCCTTGTTAACTGCTCCCTTGAACAAAAATATATTGCTGTTGAATGACAAAAATAGGACTCCCCTACCCATCTAGTGTAGATCTTCTAATAAATGTATGACTGTGAGCAGATTTTATACAATGTCTTTATCCCACATCTAACCTCCCTCTCAAGTATGTTTGGATAGGGAATGAGATCACATAGCATGGAGCAACAAACTCATTAACAACAAAAAGGCATCTAGTAATTACTTAATCCTAATGTTCAAAGGCAGACTTGTAGGCAAATCTTTGCCTTGTAGCTGATTGCCACGTAAGAGAAAATACTAATGCAAAATGTAGGTTGGAAACAAGCCATTCGAGTAAAATCATTACAACAATCAATGAAAGATCAGTGAAGTTTTAGTGCCTTTGGGCAGCAAGGCAAAGCCTTTTTATTTCCCTTATTAGTTTTTGTAGGCTGTTGGGAGTGAGAATGCTTGTCATGGTAGGTGTGGGGGAGATAATTTGTTGCTGTGACGAAGATAGGTGAAAATCTGAATTGAAATGTGCCCAAGACGGCAACATTTAAGTGACCAGTGTCATGAAAGACATGAGGGCATTTGTATCACACTGAGAAAACAGCTTTAAAAAGATAAGAATCCACAATGGAATACACAGTGGGAACCACTAGTGAAGAGATTGCATTTCAACACTTAAGAATGGATGGGACGTTGCTAGCCTCCAAAATACTGTTTAAGGAAATATTATATCCAAACTACTTTTACAGCCTCCTTTTTCTCTACAAGCAGAGGTGGTAGAAACCATTGTTCCTGGCCATTCGTTCTCAAAAAACAAAAACAAAACAAAAACTCACCTTTCGTACACACCCCAAAGCTTTTACTTTTTTTTTGTTTTTCTGATAAAAAGTCCAGAAGTCCTAATATTTTTTTCTCAAATGAATAGAATAGCTTTTTTGAATGTATTTGATCTCTACTAATATTAGATTCTGCACTGAAAGGGTGTATTAACTTTTCAAAGGAAAACATTACTCATTGAAATTAGCTATCGTGTCATTATCAAGAATGAAATGTACTTAAAGTTGATATTTTTATAGATGGTAGATGATTTCATACCTTGTGCCATAAAGGAATGGGAGAAAGGGTTTTGTGATATAAAGGAGCAAAAATAACTTCTAAGGGTCATATTAGATTTTTTTGCTCCCATATTGTCGCTGAATTTTAGACATCTACAACTAATCAGTCAGTACTACTTTGGGGATAAAGTTTTTGTATCCTATTCTACCTTTCTCAATTCTAAAGGTCAAATTTTAGTGTAATATGATTCAAGCTTGTGTGAATATACACCCCTGATAAATATGCAGAACTCATTGAATACTCTAGAATCTCTGTCTTTTTTTTTTTTTTTTGCTTCTAATCTTCAGAATATGTTGGTTTATTTTAAAATTGAGAATAATACATGGAAAATCTTTTCATCTTATTGATGAAAGGAAGTGTTTGATCCAGCAGGCATTGCAGTTCAAATACAGAGATAAAAGATAAAATAGTAGATTATTGAAGAGAAGTTCTTGGGCTATGTATTCATAGTAAATAAAGACATGAAAAGGATATAACATTGGTATATCAAGCATAGGGAATACACAAAGATTACAAGATATAATGTTTTAGCTGCTTATCTATAAATCTCGTGAACTTTGTTTTTCATATGTAACACTCTATTACACATTTCCAAATTTCGAAAGATAAGTCAGAATGCATTGTCTCAAAGCTAGGAAGAAGGAAATCATGTTATATAACTATTAACACAGAAAAAGAGTGGGGCGTATATTCAACTCAATTTCTGATCCTTTAAGAAGAAATGAGCTAGAGCCAATATAATAAGGCTTGAAATTGTGATATGCAAAATCTAATACTTTCATATATAGCACCATGCACAGCAGTTTGCATGGTTTTAAAGAATGTGTCACAGTTGGCCAAGGTCAAGCAATCACGTCTCACACATTGTTATAACATAGCCCACTCAATCTGGAAGCAGAAGTAGTGAAGACTGGCTCCAAAGAAAACTTGAGCTCTCATGCAAAGTTTGTATGTTTAAATAGGCAGCTTTCAAAGGGCATGATAGGGAACTACTAAGGAGCCTTCTTGTTTGATTCTTATATTAGAAAACAAATTTCTTTTTTTTTCTAAGTTGAAACATTCATCTAATAATAATTCCTCTAGCTGTTTACACTAGAGGTACCAGATTTTTCACTTTGAGAGACACAATAAAAACAAATAAATGAAACAAAGTAACAATCAGTGATTTTTAATACAAATATTTTCTGTTTCATTTAATTTAATTCAGAGAAATCAAAATTTCAGAAATTTGTATTCCCATCCATATTATTACTAATAGATTACAGAAACAGAACAAAATTCAATTTCCTCATTGTAAAGTGCATTTTATTTTCTGATTATCAAGGCTAACAAAATCATTACCTATCATATTACTTCACAGAGGTAATTTCTTCTGTTCGGCTACCAACCCCAGCTTACCAGTATATACAAAACCAATCCTAGATTAATTGTCTTGTGTAGGCTTTCATAGCGTGGGAATTCCTTGTGCATTGATGAGCTGACGCTGCTGTTTCATGACTTTCATGGGGTTAGCTAAATAAGGATCTATTTAAGAATCTATATGATTATTCAATTGGCCCGCTGGAGGCAATCAGTTCAGAACTATGACAGAGAATAAGATATATGAAGGTAGTTTAGAATTTAGGGGAAAAAATGATGAAAAGGAAAAAGAGGAAGAGCTAACATTTATCAAAACTCAGCTATTCACCTGAGTCATTCAGAATATTATTCAGCTTAGAGGGGCCGTTTCTTTGAAAATTGTAGATCCTTCGTAATGAAAGAGGATAAATGAACAGGAAGGAAACTTAGACAAATTCAGTATCTCAAAGGACCTCTAAAGCTTTTCATTTTGGAAAAGTAAAAAAGGAAGAGTTTTTCATACTCATTTCCATAAAAACTTTGCTAAAATGTCAACCTCCCAATGAGGCTGACCATAACCATTCTGTTTAAAATTGCAATTCCTTGCACAACCTGTCCCCTTTTCCATGACTATCTCTTTATTTTCTGACATCTATCCCCTTCTAACGTAGTATGCAAATTTCTTATCTTTGTGTGTGTGTTTATATGTGTGTTATATTCACTGTTGCTTATTTTCTGTCTCCCTCTACCAGACAATGAACTCCATGAGGGCAGAGATATAACTTGACTTGTTCATTGATACATTAATTGCTTAGACCTGTGCCTAGTACTTAGTACAGACTCAATAACTCTTTGCTGAATAAATTAATCAAAACATATAAAATATTTCTTAGAAAATATTTTATTTTCAATATTAGCAACATCATGAGTAGCCTGACATGTAAGGGTTAAAGTGACATTACAAATGTTGTATTACAGATGTTATTAAGCTCTCCTTGAAGCTGTGTGGATAATTGATACAATATCTGCTCTTTTTGGAAAGATCATTTCCACATGGGACAACTGAAGAGACAGAAGCACAGACCATCAGATGGAGGCTGAAGATTCTTTTTTTTTCCAGCACACCTAATTAATTCTTTATATCTTTTTATTCTCACTAATGTAAACTTTAAGTGATTTATGTTGCCTGTACAGCATCACTATAAAATAGTTGAAAACACTTTTTGGATCAGCTAATATAAGAAGTTACAATTGTGGCAAATGAAAGATAAGATTTAGATGTATTAACATATAATAGTCATAATATGAAAGTCCATTATGAAAACAGAGGAATCTGTGGCTGGGGCCAGCAATCTAGTTATGCTGCCACCAGATGGCCATTGGAAGCACAACACAGCCCATAATCTGGAGGCAAATTCTACCTCTTAGTGAGATAATATCTTGATTTTTTGATATTGCTTTTGCCATGGTATTTGAAATTTTTGTGTGGTACTGCAAAGTATGGAACCCATCAAGTCCACTGAAGTAAACTTTCTTAAAGAAGCCAAACTGGCAACAAGAGCCCCTCGCATCTTTTATCCAGCTGAAATTCAGTAGCTTAGGATAACTAAGGAGTGAATCCAACTAATTTTTACAATAATGGTATCATAGCATAGATGGCAACTAGATGCTGAGAGAACATGAGAATTTGTACAGGATCCAGATAGTGAATACGCGGTAAATAGAGGATTAAACTTTACATCAATATTTGTGCCTTTTCCAAAGCATCACATTATATTGAGTTATCAAAAATATGCAATAAAAATATGTATTATCATTCATTGAAATGATAAAAATTCAAATACAGTTGACTCTTGAATTTGGGTTTAACTGTATGGGTTCATTTATTTGTGAATTTTCTTTCACCTCTGCCACTCCTAAGACAGCAAAACCAACCCTTCCTCTTCCTCCTCTTCCTCAGCCTGCTCAACATGACAACAAAAAAGGTGAAGCTTTTTATGATAATCCCCTCCCACTTAATGAACAGCAAATATATTTTCTCTTCCTTTTTCATAATATGTTCTTTTCTATAGCTTACTTTATTCTAATAATATAATGTAAAATACATATAACATACAAAATATGTGTTAATCAACTGTTTATGCTATTGCTAAGGCTTCTGGTCAACAGGAGGCTGTTAGTAGTTAAGTTTGGGGGAAGTCAGAAATTATACACAGATTCTCAACTGCACAGCACATTGGCATGCGTAACCCTAATGTTTTTCAAGGGTCAATCTGATCATCTCAATATCATAATTTTTCTGTATACTAATAAGGACCTAATGCTTTTATTGATGTCACTGATGCAATTTATACGTTTTTATTGTTTAGGCTTTTATTTTTTGCTAAACATCTTCATGTTGCATATAATGGGGTAGAATTTTAAAAATTGGTTAACACTAAAATAATAGCTCTAGCTGTGAACACTAATGGGAAGGAACACTCCTGCGTAAGATTTTATGTTTTTTTTTTTTAAATCAAATCTATCACAGAAAATAAGGAGATGGTTTTTCCTCTTGATTCATTGTTTCTCCTAATCATTGAAAGGTCATATTCAGAGGTGACATGCTTTCTCATGATCTTGTATGCCTCCATTGGAATACATTCTTTGTTCTTCATATGTTAGTTACAACAGTCTCTGCATTGCTCCTCTACTGAACAGCTTTGAATTTGATCTTCCTGTTTTCTTTTTACCAGCTCCCCTCTAACTGCCCCAGTGTGTGTGTTCAAGATTCCCCTTTGCATACATAGGCTTCTTAGTAACATGAGACTTTTCAGAGATTGCTTTCAAGACAAACATATGACCTTATATTACAAGCTATTAATAAGGTTTTATGTACCATTTCCTGTGTTTTAATTAAAATATATTAATAACTTAAGTAAACACAGAATAAAAAGATTCTGTAATTCCCATAGAACAGGCTGAAAAAGGCAATAACAATGTATATATGCCACACACTAACTTTTAAATTCTGTTTAATTTATCATCCTAATTCACCCTAATCCCACATGGAGCTTTTTACAGAATATTCTCTCCTGATTCACCTGGAATTCAGGCTGTCAGTCAGAAGTTCTTCCTGATGTTCTGTCCTAAACCTTCAGGCTCACAGCAGCAAAATCTCTCTAGAATTGCTTATCGCTGAGCAATCAGCCATTACCACCTTAGCGAGGGCGATTCCTTTCTCTGACTGTTTCTCAGCTCTTCAAAGCTATAATTTGTCTTTTCTGGCACTCTGGATCAGCTGAGTCCCGAGAGTTCCTGCATCCTTTCATCCTTTCTCCCACAGGGCTGAAGAATGGGAACAAAACTAGACAGGCTTCCCCATACCACAAGCTAAAGAGTCCCTTGCCCAACATGATTAGAACTCTCTAGTTCTTAAAGACTTCTTGGTCAATTTGTTTTTTAAAAAAATCATTCTTTTTAAGGAAAAGCACATTTAGCTTCCTGCTTCCCTCACCTGTAAAGTCGAATTCTTATTTAAAAGAAAGTGTAACTACATTATTTTTATCAGAACTTAAAAGCAGCTTATCTGCTTTGGACAAAGAGTTTCCAGAAGTATTTTTGAGATAGTTTTAAATCCTTACTACAGAGCAAACATTATAAATAATACATTAAAACGCATTATTTTAAAATGTAAGATAACAGTGGGTAGTGGTACTTTTGCTATCCACTTTTATAGAGAGTTTTTACTTTAAAATTTCATGTTAACTGATTTAAATTGTGGGAATGCTCCTTACTTGAAATTTTTTTAGGATACATGCTAAATTTAGCCAAACTATTTATTATTTTATTCACAATGAGTAAGCATGTTTTAATGTTATAATATCACATGTTTATTCTCTCATGTGACTCCCAAGATTTTAAATTTATCGTTCCTCAAAGAATCAGAAATTTTGTATAGAAAAGATTTAGTGGTGGCATCCCAGTTGGAAGGACATCAAAGAAATCCAATGAATTGGTAATCATGACAATGGACCTATCAGATCTCCTACTCATAGAAACATAATGGACCAGTGACCTCAGTTGCAGCTATATGAAATCCACAATCCATTTGCATGGAAGCCATGCTTCCCACAGTTACTCCCAGGCAATTACTGCACACGAAAGGTTTCTTAAGATGGACAATGCCTGGGAAACTACTCTGAATGTGACATTGCCTCAGGGACTGCCTGATTGCCTTGATAGAATTTTCCTGGACTTCCTATTTTCCTTCCTTCTTTAAGGTGTCAGAAGTCAAAAAGTCCATCATGGTTTAAAGGTTCTCCTAGACTTCTCCAGTTCCTTTCCCTTTTCTCCTAACAGGTGTTTCCCCCAATAAATGTCCTGCACATCTAATTCCCTATGCTGTTGTGCTAATAAGACTGAGAATTGCCATTTGTCTGTGTCAAAATGGGGAAGGGCCATATGGCTCTCCCCACAACATGCCCCTTGGAACTTCAATGGCATCCTATTACGAATGCAACCCCATATCATTGACTATTTCATTTTTGTTATCTGGATTTTTCTAAGCCTGAAATGTCTTCTTCAAAATGTGACATTCATCTGTAGGCAGCATGTCACATGTGAATACAGTATAGCCTATACATGAATGGGGGTTACTTTCTCTTTTGGTTAAAATAACCCTTGCTTGAAAGGTATGGATTGGTCATACAAATCTTACACTTGTTTGGCTCAATTATTTAATTATTTTGTAAGACTTCTTAGTCTGAGACTGTTATAGAAAGCTCTGGAAATAGTTAAGATTACTTTTACTGTGTGAAAAAACAAACAAACAAACAAATAGACAAAAAAAAACTCCTATCACCTTATGATGTATGTTCATGATTGGAAAATGAGGTAAATTGGAAAATAAGGTAAAATTATTTTTAGATAATTTATAGCTAAGTGTTTATGTATCTGGAGTTTTACCTACATATATGTGGATATGTGGCAGACTTAATTTATCTTTAATTACAATGTAGTACTCACATAGGAAACTGATGGGAACACAAGAGGTTATTATTGTCACATTACTGCTAATATTTCACAGTTCAAATAGTCAAGTAATATTATAGGTTGAATATCACATTCAATGATTTTGATTTAACACATACATAATAAATGTTCTAACCTAAATGAAAAATATACATTTCTTACAAAGTGTGCCCTATATTAATTTTAACTGAAAAAATCAATACATTCATTTCTAGTTGAAACATTAAAATTTGTTTAGGAATCTACTAGGCAATTCAAAACACTCCCTCCAAAAGAAACTTCAAATGTTTATGGAAGAAAAAAGGTGTAAGATGACTCAAGACATATGAAACAAAGATAAGGTGAGTAATTCATCTGACCAGATATTTATTATAAATTTTAATTACATAGACAGCATGTGGATTAAATCAAGAGTAAAGAGGACTTTAATTTATCAGATGTTAAAACACATTACCTATTGAGTTAAAATTTCATGATACTGGCAGGGTAAATAGCCATATCAACAGAAAGAGGAGGAGCTAGAGAAATAGAACAAAACATACCTATATATTCTCTCTCTCTCTCTCTCTCTCTTTCTCTCTCTCTCTCTCTCTATATATATATATATATATATATGAAATATATAAATCAATCTCAGGAAAAAGAAAATACCTGATAAATAGTGTTAAAATGGCTTATTAGAAATTAAAGAAAATGAAAATATTTAACTAACATGTAAAAAACAATTCCAGGTGTAATCAAATATTTTTAAGCATGGCTTCAAAGGCAGAAAGAAACAGAGACAGAATTAAGCTATTTAACAGTATACATTTAAAAATAATAAAAATAAATAAATAATAAATAAAAATAAAAAGTAGAGAGTAAAAGAAGGAAGGAAGGAGGTAGGAAAATGCTATAAACAAATTTTAGGTGTCACTAATGGAGAAAAAGTTATATTTTTATGGCCAACAAGTTTGTAGTTAATAAAACAACTTAAATAACCAGTAAATATTGCAACAAAGCAACACACACATGCCAAATACGTCAACAGAAAAATTACAAAGAACAAGAAATGACTCAAAAATTGTTAATTTATAAAAAATAGTTGAAGATAATTGTCTCCTATGTCACAGAAACTGTTCTAGGTACTGGAGATAAAATGAGAACAGAAAAATGTAAACTTCTATTACTGGAGATTACATCCAAGATGGAATTTACATAATATAAAATTGGCCAATGAAACTTAGGCCAAAGAATTCAAAGCTTTCATTTGAAAGCACAGAAAAGAAATAAAAACAATAAAAATGACATTCCATTTCTTTTTAGGTGGTAAATGGTAACAGTATTTCTGATTATAGTTAGTGTTTTTTGTTGTGGCATGAGAGCACGTCCTTATACACTGTTGTGGGTTTTTACCAGCTTTTGCTTTCTGGAGGGCAATTAGAAAAATGGGTAACATTTGGCCAGGCAATGCCACTTATAGGGTTGGAACCTGATAAAACCTTAGGAAATATGCTCCAAGCTTCAGGGAAGTTACTGGCTTTATTGTATTTTTAAAGGTACCAAATCGCAAAGAACCTAAATGCCCTGAAATATATTGCTTATTTAAAATTGATTCAATAGACGAATAGCTTTTGAAATTAGATGGCCCGACCATATTTTTAATTAAAAAAATTTCAACACTATACATTCCATGTGATATCATTTCAATGTACATACACATATAAAAATACGCAGAAAATATTTGCATTTTTAAACCTGGTGTCGGATCTGGAGTGATTTATTAGCCATTTTGTGCACATTTATATTGTCTAATATCCCTACCATTAGTATGCATTGCTTATTTAATAAAAATATAAAGTTTTCTAGGAGAAGCATTTCTTACATTGAGGCAGTCCTAATAAAACAATCTGGAAACTAGAATTTGGCTTTTATATTGAATATAAAGCATTCAGAAGCTTTATAGTATTTTTTGCCTTTTGGGAATTCATCTTGTTCTCACATTGGAAGCAGCCAAAAAAAAAATTCTTCTCTTGATACATATTTTCTTTACAAACTGTGCCCCTTAAATACTTAGTATTCTTCAAACTTTGGTGCCCCTGTCATATGCTAAGCTGTGTGAAGAGGACACTGGCATCAAAGTGCTCTAACAACCTTTGTGAACCAGGCTCAGCCTCAGCACATCTTTTTATACATCTGTTAAACTTCAACTCGGAATATATATTAGTCCATCTTAGTAAACACAGTAATTCTCCAACAGTTTTCTCTAAAACATTTCCTAGTTACATATTTTGTTAAAAATCAAATATTTTAAGAACCAGAATGCTAAGCCATTCAATAAAACATTTGCAATTTACTCCTTTTACACTTTTCCATTAATAGTTATCTGTGGGTAAAATGGCCCAATGTAACGTTAATTTTAACTGTCATCTAAAGTCAGAATATAGGCTGTTATTTACAACCTTATAACTTTGGGTGACTATTATAGAAATACAGGAAAATTTATAATAATCTCTCTGAAAAATCTAATACATTATGCTACTTTATCACCATAAGCAATAGTTTAGCATTAATATAATTATAATCACTACAAAATTTTAGATTGTGGAATTTATATTATTGTAACTAAAATAAACTATTAGAGAAACAATAGAGTAAGGTATATTAAATGTACGAAAATCCAAAACTACCTATTCTTTCTCCAGCTTAAAAAGATAACAAACCTTTGTGGCTAAGTTACATCTTTAAAAATAAACTCAAGGTTAATCCTCCTTCTAGACGGATTAAAGAAAGGGCAACTTCTTCATGCTGGAACAGTCTTTCTGAACATGTCTGAAGATTTATTACTGGGAATTCTGCCCTAAGTAAACACATTTGATATGTGAGCACGGACTCTTGGCTTTGGCACGTTCGGTTCATCTGTTAGGTTGGCGTCATTCCTATTTACAATCTGGTTGGAATTCTGCCGCAGGGCTCGGATGCCAAATGGCAAGACTTTAAATAAGGCAGTGCATATAATGGCTCCCTGCTCTGGGTAGAATACCCCTTATAACTGAATCCAAGCAAGAGAAGAAAGCCTGGCTTTATCCTTCATCACAAAAGTTGGGCGTGTGTTCAGTATGGCATGATTAGCAGATTAAATATGCCAGAATCATACTTGTGTCAGTAATGTCTATCTTTTTAATAGATGATTGCTCTGGAAGATATGGTATTATTATTATTATTATGCCATTGCTATTGTTTTACTTTTTACATAGGTAAAACTTCTATGCAGATCTACGTAAGACTTTTTAAATTCAGAAATCTGCAACAAGAATAGCAAAGATATCATTTGTCCCCCTCTAACCCACATGAATTTAAAATCAAAGATATATATTCCAAGAGAGAATGCTTTTAAAAGATTGTAATAAAAGACTTAACCATAAATAAATTTATCTTAATACATTAGCACACCATAAAACACTAAAAGACTTTAAAGGCCACATACAGAGTATGTATTTAAAGATGAACTAAAAGTAATAAGAGAGTAGATGAATTACTTCAGATTTTAGTTCTGCAATTCTTTCTGTAAGTATGATTTAGATTACAAAGTTTTCATTCATTCATTTTGTCTTTTATTAAACAAATGTCTGAGTTATTGATGGTATCAACTCAAAAGAAAGACTTCAATAAAACGGCTTTTATCAAGGAAGCATGCGATAATAGATGCTGGCAAGATGGGGAGAAAGGGGAACACTTGTGCACTGTTGGTAGGTCTGTAAATTAGTACAACCACTATGGAGAACAGTATGAAGGTTCCTCAAAAAACTAAAAATAGTACTGCCATATGACCCAGCAATCCCACTTCTGGGAATCAAAAAGGAATAAAATCAGTATATTGAAGAGATATTTGCACTCCTGTGTTATCTCAGCACTATTCCTAACAGTCAAAATATGAAATCAACCTGTGTCCATCACTGGATGAATGGGTAAAGAAATGAGGTACATATACACAATGAAATTTGACTCACATATAAAAAGAATGATATTCTGTCATTTGCAACAACAACATAGATGGAATCAGAAGATATTATGGTAAGAGAAATAAGCCAGGCATAGAAAGACAAATTTTACATGTGTTCACTAATACATGGGAGCTAAAAAAAAATACTGAACTAATAGAGAAAAAGAGTAGAATTATAGGTTCCAGAAGCTGGAAATGGTAGTGGGGAGTCAGCAGACTGACAGTGGCTACAAAACTACAGTTAGAAAGAAGGAATAAGATCTAACATTCAGTGGTACAGTAGGGTGACTATAGTTAATAATAATATATTGTACATTTCAAAATAACTAAATGAGTGGAATTGGAATGTTTCTAACACAAAGAAATGATAAATGCTTGAAGTGATGGATGTCCCAATTAGCTCAATTTGATCATTACATATTGTGTGATTGTATCAAAATAGCACACGTACCCATCAAGTACAATTATTATGTATACATGTTAATGCAAAAAATTTACATTTAAAAAATTTAAAAATATATTAATCTGTAGGCCAAACTAAGTATTAAAAAGCCATTACATGAATTAATTATTAAAAAGCAACTTTAGAGAGAGGAGTCATTTTAAATAATGAAGGATGCTAAACAGTGCTATATTTTATTCAATAAGATATGATCAAATGTAATGTCCTAAACTGAAATATTCTTATAACTGTTTGACATGATATTAAGCTAATTATTCATAGATTTTACATATGTTCCTTTTGGAGCCATAAGAACTATAAGTAAATATATACCAAGTCTATCTTTGCTAAAAATGTGGTTTAATTTGAAAATATTTTGCCTTTCTTGCATTGAGATAAGACAATTAAATCACCTTGATTATATACTAACCTAATAAAAGTTGCAAATTGGCATGTGTATTGGCAAATATATTAAAAACAATGGCGTAAATTGCTATATTTGGCTTTTAATATTAAATCTATATCATCTACTTCATTTTTAAGCTTATCATTACTTTGTTTTTTTCATCTAACCAAATATTTACAAATTACCTTAAAGCACATCATTTTAGGTTATTTCCCTTTTAACCAAACTATTTTAAATGAGAAAATTTAGAAATGTGTCTTATTATATATGCTCAATAAATATTACCAGAATGACTAAAGTAAAATAAGAAAGAATGTCGGCAAACAGTTAGTACAAATGTCACTTAAAGACCATTTTAATTGACTATAAATCAAGAACGTGAAAGAAATTACTATTTGCAGTCACGTCAGAACCAATCATACACATTTGATAATCTAATAAGTGAGGGAAATATACCTATGTATCCTTCCCCAAAAGTAAATTAGCAAACTAGGGTCAAGGAATATAATTTAGACAGGAATCATAAAAATTTACATTAACTTCAATTTTCTTGTTTGGTCTAGAGATATAATTCCCTCTTGAGAAATATACATATATCTCATGACATTAACTATCCTCGCAACAAAACAATCACACAACACATAGTACATGGTGGCATAATTTCTCAGGTAAGATGGGACTGGGCTCAACGGAAAAGATGTTTTAGATGAGAAATTTATAGGAGAGAAAACTAATCTAAGATACTCTTAATACAGTGCCAGGGAAACATGAACTAAGTACTCATTTAAAAAATTAATAGCCTCTCTAGTCAATCTTGCTCAAGCTTCCACAAACAGCAAAATTTAGCCTAGAAATTTAGAGAAAAAAAATATTTTTCTCTGATCCTGCCTTCATAGGAAGCATCAAATTGAATCTGAGAGAAAGTTATGTGATGAAGATAACTTCACTGCTTTCAATTAGAGTTAGGGGGATGGGCACATCACTGGCAAGGTACAAAGGAGGGGAACAGATGTTGGAAGAAAAGATAATGAGTTCCTTTTTAGGCGAATTAAATATGAAGTGTCTGGGGGACTGTCAATAGTGATGCCTTCCAAGAGAACAGAAATATAAATCTGAAGATTTTTTTTTCTATTCTAGATCAACTACTAACCCTAGATCTTTATTCTAAATTTTTATCTTCAGCCAAAAATGTTCCCTCAAATCCTATGTATGCTATATTCTTCATATAGGATTGGAAAAAAGTTGCTGGATTGAATTAAAGTTGGACTTTAGTAGGACTTTCAAGGCAAAAGGGAGTGGAAAAGAGCAGGAAGGGAGCTTAGGGTACTATTGAAAGAGTTCTTGCACTACCCGACCACGTCCTCCTGTGGCGGAAATGTCATCAATGGGAATCTTTACTTTTTATTCTGTGTTCCAGCTATGCATCCCTGTTCCACCTTTTATTTATTACCAGTGCTATTTCCATCCATCATGATGTCTAGCCTGGATTATCTCATTTGGCATCTATTTCAACACATCCAATTGGTCTCAGTGCTGTTATAAATGGCTTCAAATGTTGGGTACTAGTGAGGGATCTTTTCCTGGCTTATAGATGGCTGCTTCTTGCTGTGGGCTCATAGGGTGGAGAGAGTTAGAGACAGAGACAGAGAGAGAACAAGAGAGCGTGTGAGTCCTCTGGTGGCTCTATTTATGATCATTCCAAACCCATCACGAGGGACCCACTTTCATAACCTCATCTAATCCCATATACTTCCCAAAGGCCTCATCTCCAAATACCATCACATTGGGGTTAGGGCTTCAAATTATAAATTTGGAGGGGACACAACCATTCAGTCTGTAGCAATGCCTGATCTCCCATGGGAAGGCCTACAAAATCCAGCATTACTGACATACTGCAATATATTTAGACATAGTTAATCTTAGTTATAATGTAGCAAAATTACCAGATTGTAAATATGTTTTCCTGCCAAAAGTTATGTACCCATGATTACTGTCATATTTACCTTATCACCAGTGACTGATAAAAGAAGGTAAAATGAATTATTTCTAGTAATTAAATCTACATCCATTCCCCTCTCCAGCTTACAAAACACACAATCACTTTAGTATTGTTTCGACAACATCTTGACTATAAATTTTGTGGGTACCTTTGTATCCTTTATTGATCTTGGTAATCATAAAGTGTTTTTTTGTTTCATTTTCTATTTCTCCGTTTTATTGAAAATATATTTTGCCTTTCTTCCACTTACACTTGAGTCCCTAATTCTAGGCACCATTTTGCTACTGCTCCAGACAGCTCTTCCCAATATGAAGTGAGGGTTGCCCATCCACTGCCTGGGTTGTAAATGACAAGTTGCTTACGATGCTCTCTGAATGCCTCTTCTCTATTTCACTTTTCTGTAATTTATTTGATGCTCATAGCTTTACTGGAATACCCAATTCAAAACTCCTGCTGAAGAAACTTCTATGATCATCAGAGGAGATGTACATAAAATGCACAACAACCTGCCTGATTACTCCCATTGACATGTCAGAGTTCTCTCTCATTTATCATGTCCAAAACTAAATTCATGATCTCACAGACATGCACCTCCTTTATCTCCAGTGCTCCCTATAGAATAGTGACTGATACTGCTTTCTTTCTTATCCACCATCACCACTCAATCACCAAGTCTTGCTGATTCAAACTCCTAAGTATCTTTTGAATCTGTCCACTATTTTTGTGTTACACTTTTTTCTTGCTCCGATGACATATCCTTGTCTAAGTCACATTCATTATTGCTGTAACATTCTAACCGGTTTCCCCACGGTCACCATTGCTGCTCAGGAATCCATCTTCCTCACAATGCAGTTCACTGACTCATACACAATGCCTACGACAGAGAGTGGTGGAGAGTCTGAATCCAGACTGCATAGCTGGAAACCAAGCTGTGACAATTACCTCATAATCTTTGGCAGTGACTTTACTCCTAAATGTCTAAATTTGCTCCCCTAAAAGTTTGGAAAAGAATAACTCACAGGGTTGTTATACGGAACAATGAGCCATTTAATGGAAACACTTAGGATGGTTCCTGACTCATATTAAATGGTCAATACATATTAGCTAATGTTATTTCATTGAGTCCATGTGTTTGAATTTAAAGATCATTCTGTAAAAAGGCCACTCTATACTTTCTAGGCTAGGACATGTGGCTGAGCAATCCAAGCAGGGTGGCTCCTCCTTCCTCCAGAATGATCGGGACACCTGAGCATTACAGGACCCTTGAAAAAAGCTATTGCCACTGGTTTGCCTAGAAGGTCCCAATTGCTATACTTTCTAGATTAGACAATGCATTCCCATAAGCTTTTCCTAAAAATGACCCTTCTCTGTCAGCCTCAGGTGATACTCTGCCATTTCTAACCAGATTCTAGCATCTCTTGGGACGCTAGTGATTAGCCTAACAGCCCTTATGAGCCACACTATGAATTTCTGATAGAATGGGTAAAATGCTGTCCTCTGCATGGGAGAATTGAATAGAGTGGTAAGTGTTAGCTTGCTCAAGATTGATTCTCAAATGGTTACACTCCCAGGAAAAGAATAAGCCTCCAAAAGTAAAGCCCCAGGGGGAAAGTGGCAAAAAGCCTGGGTTTAAAACAATCAATCTTGGCCAAACCTCAAGTACTCCAAACCTTAGACAGGAGGGGAGAGGCTTGGGCTTCTCCACATCATGAATTTCAATATAACAAACGCTGTTGGTAGCCTGCCAGATCATATACCTGTTCCCACAAAAATTGGCCCCAGTACCTGATAATGCCAAGAGGGGGGCTACATCTGACCTCTAAAACCGGGCTGCCAGCATAAGGTTAGGTGGGGAAAGTATTTGACTTCTTGTTTTTCAACAACAAATGTATTGTATACAGGGTTATAGGACAATATGCCACATCATACATTCCCTTTCCGGGAACAAGTAAGACGTATTCTTCATTTATTCATATGCTAATGTCCCTATTAAGAAATATGCTTGGAAGACATGCAAAATGAAATACAAACAAGAAAATCTGGTGAATATTTGTAACATCCCTAATTCTCATCTTGCTAAAAATTGGCAAATAACTAGATAGGTAATGCATATTCTTTTCCTTTGGGATCACATTTTAATTGGTTGTATTCCCTCAATATGTATTTGCTTTACATCCACAAAGATATAATGGCTTAGGGAGATTTTGGCTTACAATAAAATCACATTTTTTTAATTGGCTAGGGGCTATTTAATATAGTCACTTTAATTTCTTCAAAAGAATCATTATTTGTGTTTCAAAAAAGTTCAAAAGATCAAAGAATATGGCTAAAGTTTAGCACAGGAAAATGAAATGTATTCCTAAATCTGAAAGCCTGAGGAAATTGACACAAGGCCACACTACCTGACTGGGGAGAGGGGGAGGCAGGAGGTAGTAGACAAAAAAAGCTTTCAAGCATCTTTTAAATGAGATCATCAACAGAGAAGTGGTTCATATCTGAATTTTTTGAGGAGAGGGAATTTATCTTACTGTGGCAGTTCTACTTTTGAATTGAAGTAAAAAAATACCTTTTCATACCATTATCATTTGGCTTTGGAGAGGCAGTGCTAAAACTTGATAAATTTTAGCTTTCAAATCTGAGCATCTAACTTTGGCACAAAAAGCAGACTGTGAGCATGCAGTACTGGCATTGGAGCAAACAAAGCCCCAATTCTGGTGCCAACAGCAAGTGCACATTTCAAGTTCTATCCTGGGAGCTGACGCATAATTTCATAAATTCATTGTCCTCCATCTGCGTATTGTCACTCAGCTCTCTAGTCAAGAAGCAAGAGGTAGAGGTTCAATGACACAGACGATATCCTATGTTCTCTTATAATTTATTGCTCTTTGAATTTTCAGTACAAAGGCCATATTCAGTATGGATCTATAGGAGTTTGCTTTCTTTTGCTTTTCCTTTTTCTCATTATGCTTGACTTTTTGTTTTATCTTGGGACTCAGCCTTCACTTAGAGTTGGAAATAAATCTTTTCTTTTTCTTTTTTCTCCTCTTCTCAGCTTGCCCTTGACTGCTATGGAAACCAAAAAAGAGCTTTACAAATCCTAGAAAATTGATTTTTTTTTTCCCTTGGATGGAGGTTGGGGGAGTTTATGGAAGGCCTTTTAAGCCCTAATGTAGGCCTACATGGCTTAAAAAAGAAAAAAGGAAATGTATGCTTTATCAAATAGAATCCAAATTGTCTGTCAAATGTTAGTAGAAATCTCCTATGCTAATTGCAACCAGCAAAATCAAAAAAACAAAATTTAGAAAGACATGAGATGTTATCTCAATAAAAAGAAAAAAGGACAATACACTTCGTTTCTTTCCAATTTTTAGGTAAATTATTGCTTTTTTGCAGAAAATGCTAGCTTTCAAAGTCAGACACCAGCTTCTTCATTTGTTTCACTTACTGGGAAATGTTACTAAGTCATCTTTTTTGATGATTAATACCACCTCAAGTGTTCCCCTTTTCCACTGTGAAAAAGATTTCAGTTTAGAGGAATTATTGAGAGCGATGGGTAATCAAAGATAATGCTTGTTTCTGTTTTGAAAGTATCAGGTCCAGCGACTGACCACACCGTTTTCTGCCTTGTGTGGGTTTCAGAAAAGCTTTGTGTACTGTTTATCTGGTTATTAATGAACCATGTGGTCATCACTGATTTTAAAATCATTTGGTGTTAGGAGCAAGATAATAAACACATGGCTGAATTTTATGAAAATTAAATAACATTTCAATATTGAAATTTTAGTTTTTATTTATGTCTTTTATTTCTAGAAATGTATAGGCTTCAAAGATTTTTAGTAAGTGATTACTGTTATCTTTTTGAAAAAGATAAAAATTTTACTTTCAGATAAATTAGCTGATCATTCTGATCACTATCATCATCATTATCCTCATCACCATCATCATATGTAACAGGAATGCCTAATGGGTGTGTGTCTCTTAACATGTTTAATTTTTATATCAATGTGATATGATCGTTACTGATGCCACTTTAGAGATTAGAGAGCTGAAACAAGAGATGTGTCCCTAGTAGGTAGAAATGTTGAGATTTATATCCAGCATTCTATGACCATCACCCTTAGTCGTACTACTAGTTCTGTCTGTAAAATAATGGCAGGTGTTTATGCACTCACTTATTAAAGATCTACTGGGTGCCATACTAAGTGCTGAGTATACAGGAATGACATACACAAAATTTATGTGCAGGAAGCCATTGCAATGATGAATATAGGAGACAATGTCTATTTTCTGAAGATCACTCTCACAACTGTGTGGAGAGTATTTTGGGAGGACTGTGACAGAAGGTGTTGGTAGTTAGAAGACTGTGGTATCAGTCTGGGCAACAGATTATAATTGTCTAGATGAAGGTGGAAGGAGCAGTGATTAGAAGTGGCTTGCGCTGTGGGGAAGGCATGGAGAGGGCGACTTCCTCAAAGGCATAGAGGTGGTAGAGGGAGGAGCAGCTGTGGTGAGGAAAATGGAATCAATACTAATGACTAGGATCTCGCTCAAACAACCGTGTGGTGGGTAGAACAATTTGTGGCCTGGGGCTAGTGGTATATTGTGGATCGATAGTTCTCTATTGGACAAGTTTGATATCGTTAAGATATCTTTGTCTTAATGGAGATGTCCATTAGACAGCTTATACCTGAGCATGGACATTAGACAAAAGGTAAGACTTAGATGCATTGTTCTCGGGAGTATAGAAGAATGGGAGGCATTTTCTGAATTTGGCAAGATGGAAAATGACAAGCGTATGTTTTGATATGTGATGGGTGGAGAAGCCTAACAGAGTGGCACCGTTTGTGACTGAGCTTCAAGAGAATGGAAACTACTCTAGTAATGGGTCTTTCTAGATATGTGTCTACAAATGGAGGAGTTAAGAAATAAGAAGTAACTAAAGGATTTCAAGAGTACGACTTGCTTGTTCTAAGATGCAACACAATAGGCATGTTCACATGCTAACGAAGGAACATTCCGTAGAGTGAGGGAGACAGCACACAGCAGATTCCTAAAGGAGGAAGCCATTGAGAACAGGAGAGGTGATGGCTTTCAGGGGACCAACTTCACACAGGGCTTTTGACAAGAAGAGGAATTACACCTCCAGGGTAAGAGAGGAACAAGGCAGGGATGAGTGCAGATGCACCCAGGCTTGAGGTTTGGTGATGGGAACATGAGGAGAGCCTCTATTTTGTCCACAGATAACATTTGATGACCAACCTTTATTGAGCACTTGCCACATCCCAGGAATGTTCTAACACACTTTTTATGCACTATCCATGTAATGAAAAAAGTGATTGATAACTTCCTTGTACCAGTGAAGAAACGAGCATAGAAAAAATAATTTTCCCCAAATCACAGAAGTGGACACCAGCTGAAGCTGTCTAATTTTGTATATGCTCTTCACTCATTAAGCTACATGATCTCCTGAAAAATTATGTTATTAGTGGTAAGACCAAAGAATGATATTTTTTATGTATTTTTACTGATATATCACAACTATACACATTTTTGGGTTTATGTGATATTTTGATACATCTATATAATGTATAATGATCAAATTGGGGTAATCAGGATATCCATCACTTCAAATCGGGGTAATAGGGATATCTATCACCTCAAACATTTATCTTTTGTGTTGGGAATGTTATAACTCTTTTAACTATTTTGACATACATAATAAATTATTGTTAACTATAATTTCCCTCCTATATTATTGAATGCTAGAACTTATCCCTTCTGTCTAACTATAATTCTGTACCCACTAACTATCTTAAGAATTAGATTTTTAAGTGGTATAAGGAGATTTAAAAATAAGTGAAATTATCCTGTGTGGGGTTCAGAAATAAAGTTTTCTGGAAAACAGCAAGAATTTTAATTAAAATCAGCTAGCGATTTAGTTGTGTGATGATTACCTGCAGGTGAAATTCCTACTTTGTAATATCATCAGTTATATAGGTAAATCTCATTCATATCCGTGTCCCCTCTCTTAGCTTTTCTGAACTTCTTTTGTCTCAGTTATTCTGGCTTTATAATTCAGCACATTTCTTTTTATATCTGCTCCATAAAACTCATTTAACCTTTCCTTTTACAGTTCCCAAACCTGTATGCTGGGGATAATGATACTTACTGCTAGATCTGGCTTCATTTATCCCACGGGGGATTGTGAGTATAAATCATATCAGGTTTGGAAAGCAGAGTTTGCATGAGACATGCAATAAAACTAATAACTGATAGCAATAAGTTAAAACATTTCCATACATTCATTATTCTCCAAGACTAGCATTACTCAGAGAGTGGGGGAAAAAAAAATATTTGTAACACAGAGACTACAACAACAAAAAAAGCAATAGTTTATCTAAGAGTTCCCCACTGTTTTGGTCTATGTATGTACATGAATATTCTTTATAAATAGAATCACCTTAAACTCCACTAGAGACTATGTCCTTCGCATCAACTTCCCGCGGTGTGACTATCAATCCATTTTTCAAGGGCAAAGAACACGTTTGTTTGTTTGGTTGGTTCACATAACATATTTCCCACTGGATATAAATTAAGATAATTATTCTTAATTTTTTTCTGTTTTTCTCTTTTTTCTTTCTAATTTATCTAGATATTTTAAAATTTCAGAGGAGACACACCCCAAGAGAAGTATTCTGCCATGAGCTATAGATTAGACACTCTGTGGTAGAAGCAGTATTACCTGTGCTGGCTTTAGGGTAATGTGGAGACAGACTTCAATATCTGTAACTACATTCACAGACAGCTGGTAAAACTGATACATTTATTTATTCATTCAACACATATTAATCAAATATCTACTATGACTAAACCATGTGATCAGTTCTAGGTATAAAACGGTGCATTAAAAAAAAAATAGACCTACAATCAATCTAATGGATCAAATAGTAACATCAAATAGTTTCATTTAAAATGAAACACATTCACACAGAACAATTATCTTCAAAATACCTCTCCTCTGACTTTCTTTCTGCTTGTTTCCCTTTCTCCTTCCCTTCTTTCCTTCTTCACTTCTTCTGTTGTCCGTCCTTCCTTACAGCCCTTTTTTCTGATTTCCTTTCATACCTTTCTTTCTGCTGAAATACTTCCTACCATGCTTTGTTTTAAATCCTCCATTTTCTCCTCTGTATTCACTTTGGTTGTGAATAGATAAAAAGGATCATCACAACTATGTCTAAAGGTCTACAAACTGGCACTAAGTGAATGCACTTTGTGGTATTTGGCTATGCATATTTTCTTTTTGTAAGTCCAATTTTTAAGATACATTTAGAAAAGTTTAATTTGCAGAAAAGTCACCAATGAAGAGGTGACAAGAAACCTTATTAAGGTTTCTCATTAGTATAATCCAAAACTCATAAATAGAAAAATGCACAGTTATAATTCAGGGCATAAAACTATAATATAATAAATAGAAAGTACTATAGTGTGAAGCTAAAAGAACCTCATATATGCTGTGAATAAAAAAAATCAGTATGTCTAAATCTATTGCTAAATTTAGATTAAATGATAGGGAAAATATCAATGTGACAGAGAATCATGCCTGTATATCATTTTCATGGAGTATTTTTTCATATCAAAAAAGCAATATGTTTTATTTCAGCTTGAGAGATCAGTTACTTCAGAGATACAGTTTTATGAAAGTTAGCATGTACATTTGGATTCAAGAAATTGAACCATGTTGGAATTTTGGTCCTGCACATAGTGTCTGCTTTGTTTTCGAATGTATGTTATTTTATTTCTTTCTGCTTAATTTAAAAAAAAAAAAACCAAGGAAAGAAAAAGAGAATTAACTTTCTCTAATGTTCTAAAATAACCCACACAATTATGTCCTTTAGATGTTAGTTCACATGATTGGTGTTATAGTGCTTAAAATATCAGACCATAGAGAAAATTGTATAAGTTTTGCTCTTTCTAAAGCGGTCACTTCTTCATTATTATAACAAAGCTTGATGTATAAATAAGCAGCAGCTCTCTGTCAGATTTCAACATCATTTTAAAATGTTTATCTGCCAATAGAATTTTGACATTATACTGAATAAAGCAAACTCTGAATTGAATGTTAAATATTTATCCTCATCTTATACCATAATTCATGTGCTCAAGTCTATAAATTATTTAATTTTGCTTGACTATTTTGTAGAAACTAAGACATATGCATGTAAATATAATTTCAAAAAGAAAACAAAAAAAGGCAGGCAAAAGATATTTGATTCAGTGACTTAGTTCCAAAAAAATCGCCATTGTTTGAATTACTTTTGGTTAATTCTTTTCTTAGTATAGAGATAGTCCTTATATATTAGTTAATTATATGCTATGAAAGTGAAAATCTCATTACGAAGATATCTCAAGTATTGTTGTCCATATTTGGAAACATAAACATGTTAAATCAATGCTGCCATTGAGATATTTAATAAAAATAAGAAGCTAATGGTTGTTGAACATAGAGTAATTTTGTGGAACTGCATTTGGTACTGGAGACAAGATGATGCATCCTGCAGTGAGTGAAAGAAAATGTTACACATGATTAGGAGATACCACAGCATCTAAATCATAATGCACATCATAGTATGTCCTTTGTATATTTCAAAGTGTGTATGTGGGGAAAACGAAAATTAAAATGAAAAGTAAGTACTCTTACTTTATAAAACTGTTCTGATTATTTCACTAAAGAACATTGATGTCCTTCTTCTATGACTCAGAGAAAGTGCCTAGTATCAAAGTTCTCAGATGTTATCCTCTTCTACTATATTAACTTCTCAATCATAAACGTGTTACTTTAAGCTTATGTGTAGGTTAAAACTCATCATTCCTTATACACTAAAAGAGTGAGAACATGATAAACTTTATGTCTGAGATCACAAAGTTTTTTTCATCTTGGTGCAGAAAGGGAAAACCCTCCTTAGTTAACTTCTTTAACGTAGGACCCTCTTTTCTTTGAGGGCACATTCCTCAAAGAGAAGGACGCAAGTAGCCCTGGAAGGGCCCAGCACTGATCTAGATGTACACTATATAGTATAATATGCATTTTCTTCTTTCTCTTTTTATGCCACAATCTCATGAATTCTCTGTCATTATACTGATTTTATCTATGAGAAAACTGATGTTGGACCAATGACCAATTCATTTGTGGAAAACTATAGAAATTAATATTGGAATTTAAATCCAAGTGTGTAATTCCAAAAACTTTCTGACATTAATAATACCAGACACCTGTGCTATAGAGTCTGATTCTAAGGTCTTCACTGCAGTTGAACTGAATTAAAATTCTACAAAAAAAATCATTGGTAGCTAGATCTTAGCACAGGTTTGGATCTCATAGTGGAAACCACACTGTTCTAGATGCCCTAGCTATTTTATTTAGCCTGAAGCTGTCCTAGTAAAAATTCAATAAAAAAGAGGTTTAGATAACTTTGTAATACACATAAAAACAATAAGAAAAGATGTTTCACCTTAATTCTCCTACAGCATCCAAAAATATTAACCCAATAGGAACCTTCCAGACAAGATTATAAATGCTACAACTTGGCTGAGTGACAACAATAGTTCATTTAGGCAAATGGGTATGCCATCCATGCTCCATGTTTTCTGAACATGCTATGTAAACTGGTTGTTATTGAATGCTGTTACTTTAACTGCATGTGTAGACATTTTTGTTTGAAAAAAATCCAGTGTTAATGTTTAGAATAAAACTTTAAGAAGAATCTAAAAATATAAATTGTCTCTCAGATACAGAATGCTATCAAGTGTGTTAATTTGATTGTACTATATTAGCTTTCATTTTTGTAATTTTCATGAATAAAAAATGTGCTGCAAACCCATACTTAGATAATTTTACATAGAATCATTCCTAATGGTGACAAGCATCAACTTCAGTTTCTGCTGAGTAGCTATCATATTGTGAGCATCAAAAAATATGGCCACAACAGAATATTACCACCACACCCGAAAGCTGTAAAACTAATTCCAGGTACTACTATATAGCCAGAAGTTAGACACTGAAACATGCGTACTCACTGAAGATATAGTCAGTGAAAACATGAGTAGATATATTCAGTTTATATTTAATTAAAAATAAAACATGATGAATGGTATGTATAAATATATATTTAGAGGGGTTATTTTAATGCATCCTTTAAATTACTTACTTGCTTGGATGTAGGATTTTATTTTGAAGAATAGGTTCAGTATGTAGCTATTAAAGATTAGATATAAATAATATTTTAAAGACAAATATGGAAAATCAACATTAAATGATCCCTGACTATTGAAGAATCAGTATGAGAAAAGGAGAGAGAAAATGGAGTGAGCCAGCCAGCTCTAGGTTGTGACCCCAATCACCGAAGCAAAATTGGCTTCCTAGATGTATAGGGAAAAAACCAAAGTAATATGATGGTACAGTTGCGAAACGTTCCAATA
Source organism: Lepilemur ruficaudatus (assembly GCA_963574885.1). Taxonomy (NCBI): domain Eukaryota; kingdom Metazoa; phylum Chordata; class Mammalia; order Primates; family Lepilemuridae; genus Lepilemur; species Lepilemur ruficaudatus. The sequence goes on along the minus strand of CAUYRT010054280.1, from coordinate 20,199 downwards.
TCTGAATTCCATAAACTATCTCAAATGTTTTATTGTTTTCTTTCAGCAAAAGATGGACTGTGGCTTCTAAGGACTGATGGCTAAAAGCACAAAGTGGATATCTTTGCAAAATGAGGGAAGAAATAGCACAAAGGAAATAGCTAGATCTAAAATGCAACATCTCTTAAAAATACATTTGTCAATTTAATAGCATTTTGATGGATGAGTTGAAATTGTGTTAGAAATTAATTTTGAACTCATTTTGCACCACAGTTAAGTACTGAGGTTCCAAAGTCAGACAAAACTGGGTTCAAATTCATTTTCAAATGTCTGTAGTTATGTGATTTTAGGGAGGCATTTAAACATCCTAAACTTCATTTCCCTCATTTGTAAACTGGCAAAATAATAAATATCTCAATGGGCTGTTTGACAGATAAATAACACATTTATTTGAAACATATTTCTTATGGTATTCTGAAGATTAAAAATGATTATATGTATCATTACCTCACTATTTGGTACACAGTAAAATCTCAATAAATGCCAACTTGTGTTCTTAACCACAGTCTTTAGCACTTAATTTTACTTAATATGTAGTTGTCTCATTTTTACCCAAAGCATGAAAACAAACTTAAATAGAGAAACTGTGGTGAGTTAAGTGTTGGCATTCACTGCTTAGTCATTAATTAGCTGAGAAGTTAAAGTATTGTTAAAAATCAAAACAAAACATCATTTTTCTTTCTTTTTGTCTGTATGGAATACTTTCTACTCCCCCAACCAACTTCTGGTACTTAGCACAAATCTATCCACTTTCTAAAATAACAGAAATAAAGGCTTTTTAACAAAACTCAAAATGGAGGAGAGAGACACATAGTATTTTATCTCAAAAAGGCAGAGGGATTATGTTGATTGTTTTTTAAAATTGACTATGGACAATTACTCTACAGCAGCCAATATAAATCCTCTGTAGCTTTATGTGGAAGGGACCTGTGATGGGCCAAATTATGTACTCCCAGATTTCATAAATTGAAGCCCTCACTGCCAGTGCCTTGGAATACATTGTATTTGGAGACAGGACCTTTAAAGAGGCGAATAAGATAAAGTGAGGGATTTGGGTGGCCCCTAATCCAATCCCTCAGGTGTACTTAGAAGAAGAGGACATCAGGGACACACAGAGAGACACCAGGACTTCACATGCCCAGAGTGCATATGAGGACTCAGTGAGAAGGTGTCTGTCTGTAAGCCAAGGAGGGAGGACTCAGGAGAAACCATGCCTGCTGGAACCTTGCCGTTAGATTTCCAGCTTCCATCAAAGTGAGGAAATTAATTTCTTTTGCTTAAGCCACCCAGTCTCTGATATTTTGTTGCAGCCTGGGCAGAGTAGCATATCAACTGTTCAAATAATATCAAAAGGTCAAGGGAAGAGATTGGACCTTGTGGGGCAGAAACTGTTCATGTTGGTAATGGGAATACAGTGATGTTGGGGAGATGGGTGCAGAGAGTCTAAAGGTGGGAAAGTCATTCGGTTATTGAATCAACCCATATAAATTGTACCTGCCCACCTGCATAGTGCTCCAATCCTCCTCTCTCTGTCATATATTTTCCATATCTTTGACCACATTGCAACATGCTACATAATTAACTTATTTTTATCTTTATCTTTCTTGTCCCCCCATCCCCTATAACACTAAAGACATTGATTTTAAGTTGCTTTTCGTTTAATTTCTTTTTAAATGACATATGTTTACTCTAAGAAAATATTTGGCACTTTATAAAAGTTTAAAATAAACAAATAAATAAATGAGAGTGTCCAGAGAGAAGAAAATTCTACATGGGTGCCTCTAAGAGTCAAAAAACAGTTGCGTGAGCTGCATAGGCTGGAGGAGACCCTCCCCATTCAATTAAAATAGAATAAGATTGACTGTAATAGAGAGTGGCTTGACCCTGAGGTAAAGGATTATTCTGTAGAATATTTTTACTGCTTAGCTACCAGAAAAATAATTTTACTTTATACTTTCTCATATTAAGGATGTATAAAAGAGTTCGTATTAGAATAATAAAAAATAAAAGATAATAGTGTAATAAAAATGTCAATTGAAACAATTATTCAGTGAAAATGTTTTGACAGTCTATGTATTTTAATATTGAGCACTAAGCTATGATAAACTGAATACATATTATTTGTGCTAACTTTCCAAAATTAGTCCAGTTAAGAAGTCAAAAAGTAGCAAACATGAACTTACTAGAGCCTAAACAAGTCATTAGCCAACATGAGTCAAATACCAGACAGTGTAGAATTGTTTCTAGGCAGTAAGAATGGATTATTGGAAAAGTGAAATAATACCTTCTGGGTCATCACAAAAGTGAAAACCAGGGTTTTTCCTAACGTTCACTTACATGACTATCAAGGCTTTACACTAGTAAAGGTGAGGAGGTCATGGAACAAAGCTCTATACGAAAGAATAGACATGGATCATGTTTAGCAAATGGATTGACGAGTTTTCTTTTTATTATTGGAGAATACTAGTATACAAAATAGATAGAGAACTAGCTAATTCATAGAAGATACCGACTCTCACAGTAAAGAATAGGACTCATTGTGGACTTTTATATAAGGAATGCCAATCACGGTAATGTATACATGGAAAACCAATATGACAGTATTGGATGAGCAATAGGAAGCGTTAGTACAAACAAAAAGGGTAAGAAAATAAATCAACATGCCTCACATGACAGTGAATGGGAGGAATGAATCTTGGAGCTTAAGGGGTGAGATAAGAACTGCTAGAGATGGAAGCAGTAAGAGCAATGCCCCTGAATAGTACCATGCTCAAGAAATAAAAGCAGGCCACTTCAAAGAGCACTAGTTTTACTTTGTTTTATAAATCAGCTGCCAGTCATGGGTGCGTGACTATACTGCAGGGTTTATCATAAATACAGTCTGGACTGTCGTTTTCTCCACTATTATGAACACGAGTAAACAGTTTACTTGCATTTCCCATTCTCCTGCAAGACATTCAATTACTCCCTATCAATATTACGGTGAGCATTAATTTTCCACCCAAAGATACACTTCTATTAATAATTATATTGGGCCAGCAGGACTATCCTATGCAAAGTGGAAGGTATGTTTACCTTAAATGTCATTTTAGATACAAACTATTGGAAAATCCTCTCTAAAAAATTTTCTCGTTAAATACAGATATTGTTATTTTAATAATATTTCCTTTTCTACATTTCAGTTACATTTATCTTTCCCTGTGGCTAATATCCTAAAGTGGCTTTGGATTTTAAATTTTGTGTTATGATAGAAAATATTTATAATATTTTATGTTTGGAAGTTCTGAGTTGGCACTGTTGAGTCTATTTAGAGGACAAAATGTTCAAACCAAAATTACATCTAAATTTCAGTCATTGAAGTGCTTTAGAAATTAAAGCTTGAGTATAATTTGTAACTGTCCATATGTTGTGGAAATAAGCTGAACATACATCAAAGAAATCATTTTTCTGGGAACGTTTTTCAGAGCTTTCAAAGGCTCACAGAGTCCTTGCTTCACTTGGAAATTGCTAAAGAGATCCTTTGAACTATTGAAATGTGGGATATCCAGCATTTGTGTTTTGTTTTGTTTTCTCTCAGGTTTCCATTTGCCTTTATTATCTGCAAGGATGGAGAATAGTTTCTAACTGGTCAACTGGGATAACATACTTTGCTTAATTTGCTATTACATTGCAATGCTCTTTGCATGTATCTTTCCTTTGTCGTTGTACTTAAATGCTCTTTGGGATATATCTTTTCCTAGAGACCAAGGAAAAGTGAGAAGTTACTAAAAATAGGTTGGCAAGATACATAATGTAATGTATAATAACAGAAATAAACTTTCAAGCATAATAAGTAATATGAAGATGTGTAAGTGCTGTGGTGAAAGGCTAATGACTATAGGATTAGGTAGAGTAAGGGTAATAATGTCAATGTCAACAGAACTGTATTATAGAAATGGATACGTAGGTGATAATATCGCAACCTGGCAAAACGAATCCATCAGATAATAGATCAAAAATTTAAATTAATCTTAATTTAAATTTAAATGGCAATGATATGGAAAATCAATTATTTGATATGAAATGTTTAGCAAGCAGTAAAGTTTTCTAAAATTATAAAAAGTACAATTACATACAGAATTTTCCCCCCTTTTAAAATTTTTATTGGGATAAAAACACTTAACATGACATCTACAGGCTGAACAATACAGTATTTTTAACTGTTTAGGCAGAATGTTGTACAGTAGCAGTAGATCTCTCGAACTTATTTAACTCATATAACTGAACATTTATACCCAAGGGACAACTCCTGTTCCCAGCCCCTGGAAACTGCCATTCTACTTTCTGTTTCTCTGAGTTTGACAATTTATACACATCATTTAAGTAAAATAATGCAGTATTGGTCCTTCTGTGGCTAGTTTATTTCACTTACCATAAAGCTAAAATTCACCCATATTGTTGCATAGGGGAGGATTCCCTTTTTTTTTTAAGGCCCAGTAATATTTAACCGTATGTGCATACCATATTTTCTTTATTCGTTTATCTTTCCATGGACATTTAGATGTTTCTCTTGGTTATTGTGAATAATGCTCAATGAATTTGTGAGAACAGATATTTAGGAGATCCTGGTTTCAATTCTTTTGGATATACCCAGATCCATATCATTGATAGAGCAAATATTTTGTTCAATTTTTAATTTTTTTGAGGAAATTCTGTAGTGTTTTCCATAGTGGCTACAACATTCTGCATTTCAGTAACAGTACACAAGGGTTTCAGTTTCTCCATAGCTTCACAAACACACATTATCTTATACAGAGAACTGTCAGAAGGTGCAGGTATTTTCTATATTTTTATGTTGCTGATTTGACTACATTAAATAATATTATGTGTTCTTATATGTATTAATAATCTAATATTTATTCTAACAAGACATTTGTTGGATTGCATTTAATCAAGAAATCCAGAAAAGATTAATACCAAAGGCCTGGATTATACACTATCAACATACCTAGAGAATCCCCATAGATAGGTGTGCTCTGGGCAAACCTGCTAGAGAGTACAAATGCCAAAATCCCTAGGGAAAATCTAAGTGACCATCCTTGGTGGTTGTGAATAATTCTGATCCAAGAGTTCTGGGCTCTAGTACCCATCCCTCTTTCCCAAAAGACTGAGGTGAAATAATATCCAAAACCTTTATAACAAGCACTGTTGTCAGCATGAGAATCCCTGGACTTCTAAGGTTAAGCTGAAAAGCTCTTGAGAGTCCTGATGCTAACTAGGAGCTTGGATTCACAGAATGAGCAACAGAATGATTTGCATTTCTATTCTTTTCTATTTTCTTGCTAATACTTATGGGAAAATCCTATGGTGCACAGAGTTTTGGAAACTTTTGCTGACAATCACCTGATCAAACTAGTGATGTATGTTTTGGCATCTGAGAAGTTCTGTGTTTCTTTTGCATCAGTTAGATGTTTAATTAATTTTATCTTGAATCCTATAATTCCTGGGTCAGCAAACTATTTCTGTAAGGTCCAGATAGTGAATATTTTCAGCTTTGTGGGCCACACTCTTATTTGCAAGTACTAAAATGACTGCCATTGTAGGCAGACATAGGCTGCCTGTATCTATATGAATGGATATGGGAGGATTTGGCCCACTGGGCCTACTTTGCCAGCCTTTGCCATAAACTTCCATATTCTATAACCCATCTCACATGTAACGAAGAAACTTTCATATTACAGGGTAGATTTGAAATCATGGTGTGGTAGTGAGGAACCTAGACTCTGGATCCATAGTGTCTGCAATTATTGGATAGTCTTTATCAAAAATGGAAGCACTAACTGTTTCTATATCATAGAATTGTGAGGATAAAAATAAATCAATATATATATATAAACAATACATATATTATTTAGAGACACATAAATGTGCTATTTAAATGAATGTAGCAATAAATATATAATCAATTATAATAATTACTATTATTTGTATTTAATGCACTACTAATTCCAAGTGTTATATTTATTAAGTATAATCAGCTGTTGAATTTCTACTATTAAGTTTCATAGATTTATTTGCTTTATATCAATTCCTAAATCTTTACATTATTTAATATTTGGTTGATATTATACGACAAGCATATTTTAATCTACCATGATCAACCTGCAATAGGAGGTCAAAAAAATATATATATAAAAATAAAAATCCATCACAGTTATTAATTTCATACTTTGGTCTGTTACACTGATGTGTAAAACTCAGGAATTCTCTCTTAGCTTTACTCTCCTTAATGCAACAGGAACTTGAATTTACAAAACTTTTTGTCACTCAATTTTATATCAATCCCTTTCTTGACAGAGAAGTGTTTGCATTTATGACTCTCTTTTTGAAGCTTTGCAAGGATGCAGAACAGCATCAATTTTTAGGGACAGAAAGTTATAAAACTATTTTTTAGCGTAATAATAATATAAATAGCCAAAATATTCAATATACTTAGGCTCTAAATCAAATATTGCTATTATATAAAATGTAAATGAAGTCTTATTCATTTATCTTTTGAAATCACAATGACAAAATTTTGTATATAAAAATGCAATACTTGTATTTATTTGCTAAAACGTTTTTACAGAAATATAAAATCATATTTTTTTACGATTAGAAAAATAACACCATAATACGCAGAAGTTGTGCCATATATCTATTGTCTTATTTTGCACACTTCCTTAATTACAACACCGTGATGGTGAGGGTGGTGTCAAATAAACAGTTCTTGAAGGATTTATTGGACAAGTTGGCAAATTTAAAAAATTAAAGACAAATAAAAGAAAATGTAAATATGACTTTTCAGGGCAGGTGACCATAGGATTTAACAATGCTAAATAGAAGGAATTTTACGAGAAAAATAATTTTCATTTTTACACTAAAACGATCATAGTATAGATTGTGTCTATCTCTTTCCTTCCAAGAATTTTTATTTTCTGTTATATTTTACATGTTAGGAACTCATTTCATGTATATTTATATTTTACAGTTGAAATTTCCTCAGGACTCATTATTCTCTGTATAAATGAAGAGACAGTGAATATTATTTTTCTCTTTTTATAGATTAGAATGCTGAAAACTAGAAAAATTATGTAACATGGCCAAGGAGAAGACGAAGGAGACAAGACTTGACTATGGATCTTTGATTCTAATGAACTTGCTTTCAAGTATCACATTTCATCTTAGGGAAAAATACACTAGATGAAATTATATATTTTTAAAGAAAAAATTCTCAATAATGAAATATTTACTTATTCATATTAGTAAAAACAAATAATTTACAATTGTAAGCCAGTGAATCTATTTAATTTTGGTTCAGCATTTTTATGATTTCTTCTTACTTTTGTTTCTACATTCCACTTACAGCAAAAGTTACTGCAACATTCTGGACGAGGTGAAAGCAGAAACACATACCCACCCACCACTGGATGTACTCTTCTTCAACAAATTCATGAATAGAAGTTTGACATTTACTATTTCTATCATTGCAATCAAGAATGATATTAATACAGTGATGACACTGAAAATCTTAAGAAACACAAACACACAAATATACACGCATACATGTTAGATCTAACAGCGTACGAGGTGACATAGGTAGCTTACTATAATATACTGTGCTAATATAATCATGAAACTCAATAGACAAGTTTGTGAATGCCATAGGATAAAGACAGTTTGGCTTGCTAGTGTTTGATGAGTATCACAATCTCTAAACTTTTGAAACTTGAATCCTTTTTCAGTGAGTAAATTTAATAAGCCCTACCTTTGCTCGAATATTCACTTATATAATTATGCAATGCATTTTGGAAGAATGCATATAAATTTAAAAGGTGTTCACTGTGACATAGGTGACGTAGCATAGTTACTGAAAGATTTTTACAGCTGAAGGGCATCCTCACCCCTGGTAAAGACTAGCACTTGTGTTTTCCTTGTCAGCTGATTTCAATTCACTAACTTCCTGATACAGTAACTAAGCTGAGTTATTGTAACAATAAGTACCTGAGCTGTGAAACCTCAGAATCTATAATAGAGTGTTCAGGTGTGGCTTACACATTCACTTGCAAGTCAAAATTAAGTATCATTTTTTATATCAATGTTATAATTTGCCATTGTAAATCTAAATTTAAAATTTAGGTTTGCAGCATATTGGGGCAAAACTATTGTGTTTTCTATATTATAAGGTGAAAAGATTTTGTATATTTACTCTTTATACCCCTGGTACACAGCTCCTAAAACTCTTGGAATCTGTGGAGACATAGGAGTGTCTTTTTATGCTAATGAGACGGTTGGTGGCTGGGGGACCCTAATAGATAGCCTCACAATGTGAGCTGGTTGCTGGGGGAATCATCCTTGTGATTAAAGGGTTGGAACATTCAGTCTCACACCCTTGCCCTGTCCTTCTAATGACGGGAGAAAGACTGAAGGATGACTTGATCACCAATGGCCTACAAAATGAAGCCTTCATAAAAACACAAAAGGACTGGGTCCTGGGAGCTTCCTGATAGCTAGACACATGGAGGTTTCTGGAGGGTGGCAAATTCATAGGCTTTGCCCTAGGCATAGTTTTCTATGTGGCTGTTCCTCTGTATCCTTCATAATATCCGTTAGAATAAATGGGCAAATGTAAAGAGTTTCTTTAAGTTCTATGAGCTATTCTAGAAAATTAATGGAACCCCAGAAGGGGGCAATGGGAACCCTGATTCATAGTCTGCTGTTCAGAAGTACAGGTCACAACCTGGGACTTGAGGTTGATATCTGAAGTCAGGGACAGTCTTGAGGAACTGGGTCCTTGGCCTGTGGGATCTGACACTACCTCCATGATGAGACAATCAGAATTAAATTGAATTAGAAGATACCCAGCTGGTGCCTCCCGTGGAAGTGCTTGAAATGAGGGGAAATGACCCCACACATCTGGAGTCACGAGCCTTGTGTTGAGTGGTATGCGAGAGTAGGAAAAGTACTTTTTTTTATTCCTACATCTCTTGCAATATGTGTGATCATGTTCATAAAGCTAAATAAATAAACATTTTCTACTTATGATTATTTCTAATGAATGCTTCAATGATAACTATTTAATGAAGCTACTACTTACAAAAATAAACCACAATAAATGCCGATTATTATAAAGATATTAATATATAAATGTTATCACCTAATTTAAAATTGGTTTCAAAATCAATGAATCAGGCAAATAATTGTTTTATTCATTAACATATTAGATAAAATCTAATGAATTGCTTTGCCTTATGCATTCATTAAAAATCACTGAGATGCATTGAATTTTCTATAAAAGAAAAACAAAATTGAATATAAAGCAATGATCTAAAAATAATTTCTAATTAAAGATAAGTTTCTTGCTTTCTATTTACTGCAATACCATATTAGCGATTTAAAATGAATTTGAACAACGATATGTTTTGAAACACTTAAATCCATTTGTTTCTGACATGTCAGTAAATATCTAAATACAATTATTTTCTCATATTAACTAAAAATAATTCATGCATTACCTGAGTTAAAAAATTATCTAACTTTCACTAACTTTTATATCTATGGGGGCACTTGTGATTCTAAAGTTGGAGACCAGCTGGTAATAAGAAGTACTTTTTAGCCCTTACCCATCGAGTTTGGATTATTATTCAGGCATACAATAAAAAAGATCCAACTTATATGACAAGGGAAACATATTTTAGTACATAGTTTATTTTTTAATTTGATTTTTAACTAAGTTTTATTAGTCAGAAAGTAGCCAAAGATAATTTTCAGAAACTAATTTAATTCATATGAATATGTAGCCCTGAAGAGTTCAAATGAAGCAATTTAGAAGATGTTTACCAGTGGTCTCTTTATATCAATGAATATATTCTAGACCAGTGCTGTCAGATAGAAAGATATATATATATAAGCCACATTTGTAACTTTAAATTTTCTAGTAGGCACACTATAAAAGTGAACTGATAAAAGTAATTTTGCTATTTTATTTTAACAATTATATCTAAAAAATTATCATTTCAACATACAGTCAATGTAAAAAAACTGCTAATGAGATAGCTTACATTCTGTTTTCTGTACTAAGTTTTTTAAAACCAAGTACATTTTATATTTATGGCATATTTCAACTTGAACACCAAATTTTCAACAGTTAAAGTGAAATATAGTTTTAGCAAAACAATACAGTTGTAAGTAACAAAAACTTACATTACTTCAATTTATAAATTAAATTTACATTTAAGTTAAGTTAAATAAAGTCAAAAATTCAGTTCTTCAGTTACACTACCTTATGCTTACTGGCTACCATGCTAGACAGTGTGGTCCTAAACCAGGTAACAGACAAGAATATTTTAGTCTATTTTATGAATAATTTATCATTTTTAATAAAATACAGCCATAAATATATTTCTCAGTTTATTAAGTATATGGTCTTTTAAAAAATTATATTTCTACAATGTTAGTCTCAAAATGCATTAGTATTCACTATAAACCAGAATAATGATTGTGTGATAACAGCATAGCCTTTCATTCTTTCTTAAATTGTGTATAGACACATAATTGATATTTTTGAAGTGACTAGTTTAATTATCTCTGAATGAATTTAGCTCAAATTTTATAAATACATTATTCAGAGACTCAATCTATAAAATAGTCACGTTCATTGAACAAGAGAGCACAATTTCAACAGTGTTCTGTGACAGGAGCAGGAACCATAACCAAGAGCCTCACTTTGTATAACAAGAAGATTAGTAGATTGTCAGAAGGGGAAAGCATGGTTGCTAGCATAAAAAGCAATTAAACAAACCATACAAAACTCCCTGATCACGGCATCCCTGTTTTACCCGAACAATACATCCATCTGATATGAACTCTGTGCTTGAAGAAGAACTAATGCAAAGATCAAGGAAACAGAAAATTAAGAATTAAGTAAATGAATATTAAATTGTTTCTATTTGCCCTTTTATGATTGTTTTTCTGAATTCAATATAGCTTCTTATCAAAGGACACAAAATTGATGATAAAATATGAAATTAATTTGAGTCCACATAATGAAAAGAACTATGAGGAAGAGAGAAGTTGGAAACTTCAATATAAAAGAAATAAGAATAAATTCCTAGAGGACGTAATGGGCATGGGTCACTTAAGCCCAAGATAGAATTAATAAAAATGTGATTGAATATATGCAGATGAACCACTTCTAGGAAATTAAATTACATAGAGGAAGAAATAATTACGTGGTGACAGAAAGGCTTGCATTTAATACTATTTAACATAGCCATGGAAAAAGTTGCTCAGTCTCTCTGAACCTCAAATTATTCTTCTGTGCCATGGAGTTAATTGAAGGTTGGGATATTATGAGTGGAAATAATATAGGTCCTGGCATAGAGACATTCAATGAATATTAGATCTGTTTATAGTGTCATGATACACTATAATAACATAACAATGACTACCAATAAGGAAGCCCTGACTACACAGTCTTAATTGTATGCTTGCTCTGAATCCTTATACCCTTTCAAATAGCTTATGAAATTGAAATTATTGTCCACATTTCAGAAATGGTAATCTATTCTCAAAGATAGTAAGCACTGGTCAAATTACCTCAGAAGTATGTTGGAGAGCAGGGGGTCAAACACATGTAATCCAGAAACCCTGCTCTGAAACACATGTCATGCTATAATTTAATGCAGACTCATACCTATGCACCAGTAGGAAAGTTTAATTTCATATTTTAATTATTAAATTTTCCTAGCCATAGGCTGAAATGGATTTATCATAGAAAACCTGTGTGGTAACTGGTTAAAGTGGAGAATTGGTGGTCACCATGTTTGATGATATCATAATATCTATTCATCTACACATTTGTGTAGACCAGTGTAGGCATTATCTCTATGATATAGGGTTATAACGATAATGAAAGTGATATTATAATGGTAATTCAAGTGCTATTTACCAAATCAATTCTATATTAACATGAATTTTAATAAAGATATCCCTTACATTTAAATAAGTTGCTCATAAACTTAAATAGCATTACTTTTTATTCTTACAGAACATTCATAATTAATACTTGTATTTCTAATGAAACTTTTGAATTGCAGTGTTTTGTACTAGTAAACACTGGCTTCTAAAAATAGTCAATACAGCTACTTTTTATTTATTAAGTTATAAAAAATTAATGTCAAGGTATAGCTATTAGTTCCCACTTTTTGGATTAATTGCTGGTAATGATATACAAATTTTATATATTTTAACAAGTTACAAAATGAGGCATGGGTAAAGATTGTTGAAATAAAGTACACATAAACATTTAGAAAAGTTTAGAAAGCTAAAATTGACAGCTGTGGTTGGTAGGTCATTTTATGCGAACATTTGAAATTCATTCTTTATTCATTCAATTTACTCGGTAAGTACTTATTAAATAACCTTTGCCTGTTAGGCATTGTGCTAGATTTGTTATATGGCACAAATTATTGGTTAAAAAAAAAGGTCCCTGTCCGGACATAGACTGAATTGCTTGTTCTAATGTAACCAGTTCTATGAACCCCTACATGATTTTATAATCCTCTCTCTTAACTATCTAGTCGATCTTAACCACATGAACTGTTGAATTTTCCAGAAATGATGGACTCAAACTCCTGGCCTGAAGTGATTATCTGGCGTTGGCCTCCCAAAGTGCTAGGATTACAGGTGTAAGCCACCATAATCAGCCTGAAATGATGGATTTTCTGCACGATAAAGGGGTTGAGATTCTGAAGGCCTCAGGGCAGATGTCCTGCTGCCAGGACTCACCACACCCCTCCACCTGTCCCAGGACATGTGGTACCCCCTTAAAAAGCTCATGGTCTCCATTAATTTGGGAGACAGATTTGGGATAGCTTCTCCCATTCCCCTGGCAAGACTTGTGTTGTATAAAAATTCCTTTCTTCCTTGGCAATCATCACTGTCTTAATCTTTGTGCAACGAGCAACTGGACCTAGATAGAAACCTCCTTGGAGTTTTGACCACACTAAGTGGTTATAGCACATGGGTAAAGTACCACTTTCTATTTCATTGAAAAAAATGAAGACATTAAAAGAGAAGAGTAATTAAAAATGGGCACACTTCATATTAGAAAAGCCTGGAAGGCAGTTTGGCAGCAAGTAAATATAGCACAGTATACAAGCAAGTGATTTTCTTTTTATTTGTATTCAGTGATGAATCCAAGGGTAAATTGTATATGAAAAAAAGCTATCATCAAATTTTTAAATAAAACACTTGCATATATTTGTTTTGATATCCCCAGGACTTTTCTTGTCTTGAAATTCAGCACATATTAAAGCTAGATTTAATTATTCATTACTCAACAATTCTGGGTACCTAATCTCAATTCTATAATAACTACTCAATCATGTCTCTTCTCTCACATCTCCAACTACCTCTAGAATATTTCCACATAGATACCTGATACATCTCCATCAGGCATCTTGGCTTGAATGACCAAGTGCATTGTCAATGAGCAGTAATATTTTGAAAAGAATCTCCTTTTCTTAGCAGTGGGTGTCAAGAATGGGTTTAAAATATTCAGTAAACTATGCTGTCACCTAGAATTTTTCTTCCATTTATAGAAAACAGGCAGAGTAGATCTAGCAAAATTCTTCAGGGCCTTAGGATTTTCAAAATGGCAAATCAGCATTGGTTTCAACTTAAGGTCACCACTTGCATTAGCCCCTAGGAAGACAGTCATCCTGTCCTTTGAAGACAGCCATTGACTTCTCCCAAGCAATGAAAGCCCTAGATGGCATCTTCTTCCAATGTAAGCTATTTTGTCTATATTGAAAATCTGTTATTTAGTGTAGCTGCCTTCATCAATTATCTCAGCAAGATCTTCTCGATAACTTGCTGCAGCTTCAACATCAACACTTGCTGTCGCACCCTGTACTTTTGTGTTATGGAGACAGCTTTTTCCTTAAATCTCATGAACCAATCTCTGCTAGCTTTAAACTTTTCTTTGGTAGCTCCCTCACTTCTCTCAGCCTTCATAGAATGGTAATGAGTTAGGGTCTTACTCTGGAATAAGTTTTGACTTAAGGGAATGTTGTGGTTGATTTGATCTTCTACCTAGACCACTAAAACTTTCTCCATATCAGCAATAAGACTGTTTCATCTTTTTATCATTCCTGTTTTCACTCGAGTAACACGTTTATTTTTCTCCAAGAACTTTTCCTCTGCATTCATGACCTGGATAACTGTTGGCACAAGAGGCCTGGCTTTGGGCTTACTTTGGTTTTGACATGCCTTCCTCACTAAGCTTAATTTGTTCTAGCTTTTGTTTGAAAGTGAAAGTTATGTGTTTCTTCCTTTCACTTGAACACTTAGAGGCACTGTAAGGTTATTAATTGTCCTATTAATATTGTTGTGTCATGGAATGAGGAGGTGTGAAAGGAGATGGGGGAGCAGCCAGTCAGCAGAACACGTACAACGTTTACTGATTAAATTCATCCTCCACATGGGTGTATCGTGCAGTGCCCCAAAAGAGTTGCAATAGTAACATCAAATATCACTGATCATATATCATCCTAATGGATATAATAACAATGAAAAAGCTTAAATATCAGAAGAATTGCCAACACAGAGACACAAAGTAAGCACATGCTATTGGGAAAATGGCACTGATGGACTTGCTCAACACAGGGTTACAAAAAACCTTCAATTTAAAAAAAAAAACGCAATGTATGTGAAGCACAATACAGTGAAATGAAAGGAGGTATTCCTATATCCACTAACACGTATCAACAGAAGTACTGCTGCACATGGAAGTATATATTGTAATTATATCACTCAGTACCGAGTGAATTTTACTTGAAATTTTCTAATACAGTAACATGTTTGTCAACAAATCATACTAATTGTTTATTGAGTTCATGTTGTAAAACTTTGTACTTAATTTTGTATTTGAAATCAATGTTTCATCTATTAGCAAATCAGGTAACTTATTCGTGTAAAGTTTGGATGAGAGGATAGAAGAAACAAACAGGCAATTATGACTATATTTTTTCAGTGACTTAACATTCATATATAGTCTTGCACTATCTGATTCACATTTCAATAACTCCAGTGGAAAATGCCTTCTAAATGTACTTCTAAAAGAAAGGGTCATTAATTTGATTCTCTAAACCTTACCCAAAACTTAAAATGGTTTATGGTGTATTTTATACACATTAATATTTTATCATATGGATGATTTAAAATGTCATACAGTAACACAGCATTAGAAAAGGGGAATAGATTCAAAAAGTAAGCAATTAATTTCAAAGAGATAGAGTTCCAGAATTGTAGCAAATATAATTATAACAAGAAATGATGTTGAAAGTTACAGTCTCTCCAGGAATCATGTTGTAAAACTGACTTTCATTGCATGTGTGGTCTTGCATTTTTATCATTGTTCTTACTTTCTAAAATAATACCAATTACTACTGATAATACTCTATGATTTTGTCAAAAAGATTGCAAAGAACAGTTTTTATGAGATATATAAATGTGAATACACACACACACACAGACCCCTTGTACATTGACAAGAAATTCAATATATTATGTTATTGGGATTTTCAGATTTTGTTTTAAAAAATTGCTATTGTAACCCTGCTTATTAAATGCATAGCCAATATAGAGAGTCGTGTTCTTTTTTATGGCTCTTAGGATAAAATGCTTGTTAGTTACATGGCTTCCTCTACCCGTCCATGGCCATAATACAGCCTGATGTAAAATAAAACATAAAGAAGATAAACACAATGTTGCAAAAAGAGCTGTTTTGCGAATAACAGATCACTAAAAGGAAAGCTATATTATGAAAGAACAATAAAAATTACTTCACATGAAATAATCAAGCAAGTGAAGAAAAAATCCCCCAAGAAGATAAATGAAATTAATCTGTCCTAAGTTCTATAATAAAAGATCAAGACCCCTTTTCTTGTTGAGGCTGTCACAAATGAGAGATGCCATTTAAAATAGCAATTTGGAATTTCTTTTTAAATGGTTATTCCTTCAAGTATTTTCTTCAAAATTACTGTGAAAATCAGCAGAGAAAAACAATTTAATTAAGAAGCCAAAAGGCCAAGTAGAAAACAGAAAACCAAAGACAACTGATTATAAAAATAGTAACAATGAAGAATAGAATGACATTAAAATGGGAACATTATTATGTAATATTTTATAGATAGGCGCCGATGTGTCTTAAGAATGATTAAACTTTACAGAACGACGTGGTGTAGGAACAAGATGGTGGAATAGTACACCCTGACCCACCAATTTAACAGTAATACACAGATCAATTTCCTTTGTGAGAAATACATAAACTAGTACAAAGGCTCTGTCATTCTGGGTGAGCCCTACCCAGTCATATCAAAACTGGTAGGAAAATTTGAGACAATCTCTCAACATAAGCCCCACTCCTGGTGCAGCATTATACAATTATGAAGAAACCTCTAGCTCCCAGCTTCTTCCTAGGAAAAAAGCTAGACTAATGGCCAAACATTCCAACGTTTTCAGGGGCTACTTAAGGAATTTGCTTCTGTGTTACCTGTCTCAGAGCACTGATGGGACCCTGTATTCACTAGACCCTTAGGGATAACAAAGAACTAGTCTAAACTAGTATAGTTACTCACCAAAACTCTTCCCCGCCTCAGTCTCAATGAAGAGCAAGGAGGTGAAGAAGCCTAGTTCTAAGCTTTCCCAGGTAAGGAAAAGATTTGAATCATACAATCAGTGTTCGTGATGCCAAAAGGCTTGGCTTCTGCCTCACTTATCTCAGAGCACTGAAGAGACCTAGTATATGCTAGACACCTGAAGGCCACTAAGAACAGTGATTTGGATTAGCATAAAGGTTTTAGAGATCTCCAGAATCTCCAGCCAGGCTAATTGTTGAGGCCAATCAATGAACTCTTCTCTTGTATGAGGTCAATCAATGAACACTGGGGGAGGTGATGGTTTTTTTTCTAATGCATAGATACCGGCACAAAGAGTTAAGGAAAAAACTGTGACAAAAATGCTCACCAAGCTCAGAGGAGCAATCAATTAGCAAAAGGAGAATTTCAACAGAGAGAATACTTTTAAAAGTGAAGGAAACAGAAATCCTGAAGTAGAAGAATATAATAACTGAACTGAAAAATTCAATGGAGGGTTTCAATATAAGACAAGATCAAACAGAAAAAAGTATAACTAGATCAAAAGCATTTTAAATTATACAGCCAGAAAAGAAAAAAAAAATGAAATAGAGGAAGAAAGCTTTAGGGACTTATAGACACCCTCTAGCAGACCAATATACACATTATTAGAGTCCCGAAGAAAAAGGGAGAAAATACTGAAAGACTTACCAACTTCTCCCCTAGTAAGATGAAATCAAAGAAATATACACAGGGACACATCATAATCAAATTATCAAAAGTCAAAGAATTTTAAAAGCAGCAAGAGAAAAGGAACTCATCACATACAAGCGGAACCCCACAACAATATCAGTGTATTTATCAGCAGAAACTTTTTAGGGGATAATATATTCAAAGGGCTGAAAGAAAACCTGTCCAGAAATTCCACAACCAGCAAAACTACCCTTTAAAAATAAAGGAGAGGCAAAGACTTTCCCAGACAAACAAAAGGGGAGAGGGTTTATCACCACTGGACTTGCCTTACAAGAAATGCTAAAATGAATTCTTTAAATTGAAACAAAAGGATACCAAACAGCAATGTGACAGCTTACAAAAATATAAAACTCAGTACTAAAAGTAAAAATATAGACAAATACAGAGTACTGATTAATTGTAATGTTAAGGAATGCCCTATCAATTCTATATGAATTACAAGACAAAATTATTAAATTATTAAAAATTATAGCTATTAAATATGTGAATAGATGCACAACATAAATATATATAAATTATGACATCATTAACATAAAGTGTTGAGGAAGAGAAGTAAAAGTGTAGTTTCTTACGTATTTGAAGTTAAGTTGTAAGTAGTATAAACAGACTATTATTACTATAAGTTATTTTAAGTAAGCCCAATGACACCATGAAGAAAATATTAATATCAATAGAAGTTATACAAAAACAAAAAAAGAGAAAGGAATCAAAGCATATCAGTACAAAAATATTAATAAAATGCAAAAGAGGACATTAAGAGAGGAAAAGAAGTACATAAGAACTAAGACAGAAAAGAATAAAATAAGAAGAGTAAATCCTTCCTATCAACAACTACTTTAAATGTAAATGTATTAAACTCACCAATAAAACACATGGAGTATAGGGATGGAAAGCACAATAAGATCAAATGTATGTTTTCTACAAGAGACTCACTTTAGATTTAAGGATACAAATAGGCAACAAGTAAAGGGATGGAAAATGATATTCCACACAAATAGGACCTAAGAGAGGGAAGGAGTACTTCTATCAGAAAACATAGACTTTAAATAAAAAACTGTCACAAGAGTCAAAGAAAGGCATTACATAATAATTAAAGAGCCAATTCCCCAGGAAGTTATAACAATTATATATACACCCAACATTAGAGTTAAAGCACCTAAATATATATTAAAAATTTGACAAAAATAAAGGGAGAAATATACAACAATATAATATTAATAGTGGAAATCTACAATACCACCCTTACAATAATAGAGCAACCAGACAGAAAATAAATAAGAAGGAAACCGCTGATGTAAATGACACTATACACCAAATGGACCTAACCAAAATAAACAGAACTTTTCATGCAAAAGCAGCAAAACATACATTCTTCTTAAGTGCACACAGAACATTCTCCAAGACAGATGACATTTTCGGCCACAAAACGCGTCTTAACTATGCCATTTTTCCCCAATCACAATGAAATAAAACTAGATCAATATCAGGAGGAAAATCATCAATCAAATATGTAGAAATTAAACTATATATATTTGAACAACCAATGGGTCAAAGAAGAAACCAAAATATAAATTGGAGATTATCTTACAAAAAATAACAACAGAGCTCGCTTCTGCCACACATATGCTAAAATTGCAACAATACAGAGTAGATTAGCCTGTCCCCTGAACAAGGATGACATGCAAATTTGTGAAGCATTCCATATTTTTAATGCCACATGTTCTCACCTATAAGTGGGAGCAGGTGAGGGATGAAAAATTACCAGTTGGGTACAATGTACACTATTTGAGTTATGTGTATATTAAAAGTCCAGACTTCACCAATATATTAATACAATATATACATATAAGAGAATTCAACTTGTACCCCCTAAATCTATTGAAATAAAAAAAAAATAAAGTGCAGTGGGAAGCCATTAAAAAAAAATAAACAACATACTAAAGCATATTGGATGATGTAAAAGCAGGAGCAAGGGGGAAATTTACGATGATAACTATCTATATTAGAACAAAAGAAAGATCTCAAACAACCTAATTTTATATCTCGAGAAACAAGGAAAAGAACAAACGAAGGCCAGAGTTAGCAGAAAGAAGAATATAATAAAGATCAGAGCAGAAATAAAGAAAATATTGAATACGAAAACGTAAGAAAAAACCAATAAACTAAGAGTTGATTTTTTGAAAAGATAAAATTGACAAACCTTTAGTTAGACTAAGAGGAAAAAGAGAAAAGAAAACAAAAATAGAAATGAAACAGCAGGCATTAAAAGTGATGCCACAGAAATAAAAAGAATCTTACAAAAACACTGTGAACAATTATGTGTCAACAACATAGATAACCTAGAAGAAATATTAATAAATTCCTAAAAACATGCAACCTACCAAGAATGAACCATAAAGAAATAGAAAATCAGAGCAGACCTGTAATTAGTTAGAAGATTAAATCAGTAATCAAAAACCTCTCAGCAAAGAAAAGCCCTTGACCAGATAAGGCTCCTCTGGTGAATTTTATTGAATATTTAAAGAAGAATTAATGCAAATCCTTCTCAAACTCTACAAAATATTTGAAAAGTAAGGAACACTTCCAAATTCATTGTATGAGGCCAGCAGCTCATACATACTCAGCTTTACTCTGATACCAAAGACAAACGATTAAAAAAAAAAAAAAAAAAAAAAAGAACTCGCCGGCCAATAACCTGGTTTAATTACTATCCAAAATCCGCAAAAAGAAAAATTCAGCAAATCTCAAA
>CAUYRT010054278.1:0-14879 GCA_963574885.1 Lepilemur ruficaudatus | reverse complement strand
CTGCCTCAGCCTCCCAAGTAGCTGGGACTACAGGCATGCGCCACCATGCCCGGCTAATTTTTTCTATATATATTTGGTTGGCCAATTAATTTCTTTCTATTTTTAGTAGAGACGGGGTCTCGCTCTTGCTCAGGCTGGTTTTGAACTCCTGACCTTGAGCGATCCACCCGCCTTGGCCTCCCAGAGTGCTAGGATTACAGGCGTGAGCCACCGCACCCGGCGGTTAAATGGAATTTACCAATTTAAATTTAATGGAAATTTAAATGGAATTTACTTTAAAAATTTAAAAATTATTGTTCATTTTATTTGTAAATTGAGTGTTATACATTCTTTATTAGTAAAATTTATTTTCAAAAATCCTTACATACACATATATATGTACAGGGGTTTTTTCCCTGCTAGAATGCTGGTTGTTAAATGTTTGCCAGTATGCCATTCCTTTTGAGCCACTCAAATCTATAAAATGTCTTTCTTTATATAACTATCCTCAATGATAATACTAATAACAGCTAAAATATACTGGACAAAAGTGACAACCTTTATAAGTGTCAACCTCACTGAATCCTCACAAATACTCTTCTATTGTCAGAGACAAGGAGACAGTAAGGAGGGTAAATTTAGGTACCTCCAGCATGAGTAGAGGACATTTCCTGGGTACCTTCCAAGGTCAAGGAGCAAGGTAGATACTTGCACATGTGATTATTTCCATCAGCCCTCTGGTAAATGGAAGGTGATTTTTATCACCATTATATGGGTGAAGAAAAATTCAGACAGATGAAGTAACTGCCCAGGTCCCAGCTAAGTAACACTGGTTAGAAGGGGAAAGCACGAGGTGAGAACCAAAGCTTTGCAGTGCCTACTCCTAAATCAGCTCAGATGTAACAGCAACTTCAGCTAAGGAAATGCTGTAGAGGATCCTAAATGGTAAATATTTTGAGAATATTTTTATAAATAGCCATTAAGAAATTCCATGCACATAGGATTTAGACACACATATGAATATAAACATTCTCCAGAATAACTAGAGCTTAAATCAGACTCTGAGAATGGATAATTTAGACTTCTTGGGAGTAGGTAGAATACACAGGAAAAGGGTATAATTTCAATGACAACTTTTAAACATTACTGTTTATATTTACAGACTGCTGAACACATTAACACATAACAAGAAGTAAAGTATATGAACAATGTAAAATAATAGGCAGCATGTTTATGGTTTTTAACAAAGCGCCTAATCATTTATTGGTTTACTAAGGTGTGCTTTCCGGAAGATAGAATTTATTGAGTGTGATATGGTAGATGGCTCCATGTCTGACCTCAGTGATATTCACAGCCCCCTACTGAGCTGGAACTACAACTGTTACAGACACTGTAAACACCAGCTCTAGAGCACCATCAGCACTGAACTTGGAGGCATGGGCAGGGCCTTTAGCAGTGCCCTTTGACCAGCATCTTCCTCCTCATTCTTTGCCAGACTTGTGAATATGCATCGTTCTGGTCCTTGGCCATTTGCAGAAGCACACCACACCAGTTCTGCACTGCCCGTTCCTCTACACCAGTGTTTCTTAAACTGTAGGTTGTAGAACCACCTGCTTCATAAACAAGTTGTTAAAAGTGCAGCTATCTGGGCCTGTTGTCAATTCTAATGCACATTAAAGCTTGAGAACCACTATTTAAGCAATTGGAGCATACTGATCTTTGATTCTAGCACGACTAGCTTTGATCCTTAACTTACAGGAAGGGTTTTGGTATATAAAAGGGCCATTGCCTGAGACCACTAAAACTGAACCATGATTTAGAAATAAGAGTGTCAGCTCTCCTCTAAGGCCCCAAAACCATAGACCTCCCAGATCATCTCAGCCATCGAGGTACCCAGGCAGCTGCCTCCCTTTCCTTGCCCACTGGGGCCCTGTGCAATTTATCTATCCCTGAACTGCTTGTGTTCCTAATGACTCGGGACAGGGTGTTGATCTGTATAGCAGAGACCAGCAGTTTCTGTGACATTTTCTGAGTGTTCAGTCAGAGCTCATAATTAGCTTGGTGTTGGCCTAGCCACGTATGAGAGACCTCCTGTCATTCCATACCTCTTTGAAGCTAGCAAGCACACTAAAAATCAATTCTGCTTATGATTTTCCAATAGCTCTGAACAGTTATAATTACAGTGTACATCTGGGGGAGCAAAGCTGCTTTTCTAATCTGTTTTCTTATTATTTTTTCCAGCAGCTTTTGCAGACTTAGTAGTAATTTGGATTTCAACTAAATGACACCACTTAGATGCTGAGGGTGGTCATCTCAACCCTCTGCACTTTTAGCACATTGATATGGTGAGAACCCGAGTAAAGTCTGAAAGCTAAGGCGCAAACGCTATCTAAAGATGCCTGGCCAATAATAAAGGCTCAACAAACGTTTGTTGGATTTTACTGAAGAAGGGCCTCACTTTTTATAGACAGAAAATGTAGTATTTAGCAAAGAATAGGAATTATACTTTTTTGCAGGTTCCTAAAAAAAGTGTGTGTGTGTGTGTATATATATATATATATATATATTTCCTGAAGTTTCAGATTTTTAAATTTATGAATATGTGCTAGTGAGATGTTCTTTTCCCCAAAGTGGTGTTGCAGGCTAAGGAAAGAAAGGGGAAGTTAGCGAATCAGCCTGTTTGCAAGGCCAGGTTGTCCTTCAACCATCTATATCACCAGTATTAGTTTGCTAGAATGCCGTTGTAAAGTACTGCAAACTGCATGGCTTAAACAACAGAAATTTGCCTCACAGTTCCAGAGGCCAGAAGTCCCAGATCAGGGTGTCAGCCGGGTTGGTTTCCTTTGATGGGCTGTGAAGGAGAATCTATGCCATGCCTTTCTCCTGGGCTCTAGGGGTGTGCTGGCAATCTTTGGCTTCCTTAGCTGTAGATCACTGCCTTTTTCTTCACATGGAGTTCTCCTTGTGTGTGTGTGTCTCTCTCTGTCCAAATTTCCCTTTTTTATAAGAGCACCAGTCATATTAAAGCAGGGCCCACCCTATTCCAGTATGATCACATCCTAACTGATGATGGCTGCCACAACCTCATTCCCAAATCGGGTCATACCCTGAGGTTAGGGCTTCAGTGTATGAATTTTAGGAGGAACCAATTCAACCCATAACACCATCCCCCTGAATAAAGCTTTGTGTTTCTGGATCGTTTTTGTTTGTTTTCAATCCTGATAGCAGTGAATATAGAGATTGCAGAGTATCTGGCTGCAAACCACCATGCATGGAATTATGTCACTGAAGTGCATTATAAAGGGATAATGGATGGTGCTTGGACTGGGAATTATTTCGTGTTCACTGTACCTTAAATCCTTGTTGGATCCATTAGCTTGCACAGCAAAAGGCATTTCTAGCTCAGCGTACAGTATTTTTGATATGCCACTCTGATCTCAAGCTTTGGTTGAGAGAGGACCAACTGAGGCCAAGAATCAAAACTTTTGAAAGCTGGAAAGGCCTCATCAAATCCAGACACCTAATTTTCACAGAGGAGGGACCCGAGGGCTACAGGAAGATGGAATGCCTTACCCAAATACAGCACACAGCTACATGGTGCCAAATTGGTACCAGATCTCAGCTACCCTGCCTCTTGTTCTAGCTCATCCTTCTACATATCATACTGTTCCTCTGAGTTGTGGAGGCCATGAGTCCCCTGTGACTTAAAGGTTCCAATTCCTATTGCTTGTGGTGCTCTTCTCTAGCTGACGAGCACAATCAACCCTGTCTTCAGTGCATGCCGTCTATCTGGACATGTTGTGTAGACTGCCCATACTGCAGTTTTTTTAATTCCCCTAAGCCTCACGTCTGGGATCTACATAAATATATTATCTCTCAACTTCATGCATGTGAGCTCTAGAAAGGGAACTAATTCTGATGTTAGATTTTGCAAAATATGAACGGTACAACACATTTTCCAAGACAGCAGAAGCCATTCGGCATTGTGAAGCCCAAAAGAAATGACTTTGATCATCAAGGTTTCTATTTTGGTTTATTGTTGTTGTTTTGGTGGGGTATTTTTTTGCATTTATGTATTTTATAATAATCATATATGTCATGATTTGCTTCTTTTTAACATTTATTATCTATCCCCCAAACTTTTTTGGGCTTTTAGGGGGTTTTGTCCAGCTTTATTAAGGTATACTTGACAAATAAAAATTGTATATGTTTAAGATGATGTTTTGACATATGTAACATTGTGAAATTACTACAATCAAGCAAATTAAAACATCCACCACTTCACTTAGTCACGATATTTTTTTGTGTGATGAGAACATTTAAGATCAACTTGCTTAGCAAATTTCAAGTATACAATACATTATTCTTAACTCTAGTCACTGGGCTGTATATTTATCCCCAGAATTTATTCATCTGGCATAACTGAACCTTTGTATCCTTTGACCCACATCTCCTCATAGCCCCTTCCCCTCCAGCACCTAGTAACCACCATTCTGGTCTCTGCTTTTAAGAGTTTGACTTTTTTAGATTTTACACATAAGTTAGCGCATGTAGTATTTGTCCTTCCGCATCTGACTTACTTCATTGAGCATAATGTCCTCGGGGTTCATCCATGTTGTTGCAAATGAATTTTGTTCTATTTTAAGGCTGAATAATATTCCATTCACACACATACATTGTGTATGTGTATATCTGTGTGTGTGTACGTGTATGTGTGCACATATACACATATATGTACAGACACACCACATTTTGTTTAACCATTCATCCAATAATGGACACTTAAGTTGCTGCCCCAACTTTTTTGAAAGCTTCCAAAGTTAATGACCTGGCCACATCTGAACTAACTTATCTTTCACTTTCAGTATAGCACCTGGGATGAAGTCAGCACACAGTATACATTTGAATGAGTGACTGAAAATTTTATAGGTAGAAAAGCAGATACTCCTTATTATGCTGACAGTTCATTATTTGAAGTATAATTTATACATAGTAAAATGCAGAAATCTTAAGTGGATAGCTCCATAAAGTTTGACAAATACGTCCATAAGAACCTATCGCCCAGATCAAGACAAAGAACATTCTCTCATCCCACCAGAAACTTCCCTACACTCCTTCCCAGACATGACCCCAAGGTCATGGAGACGTTCATCTTTGTTTTTTTCTGGAAGTCTTGTAAGTTTAACTTTCACATTTTGTCTGAGTTCCATTTCAAATTAACTTTTGTGTATGGTATGAGATGGAGATGTCAAAGGTTCTTTTGTTCTTTAACATTTATTTCTGCTCTTTTTGATTAAGTTGAATAACCAACTTGTCCATAGTAACAGATTAGTGATTCAGGAAAGAATCTTTCTTTTTCTCTTTAATATTTGCACTGTCATCACCAGGGATATCTTAGAAACACAGGAAAGCGCTAATTCTCCACAGTGCAGAGTCAGGCCTGGGTTCAAATCCAGTCGCCACCTGTGGTTAGACAAGTTAGTCTTAATGCTGAAGTGTATAAAATAAACAACAAGAGAGCCAGCCTAACAAGGTTATCTTTAATGATTAAATGAAATAATGTGTGTAGTACAATCATCACAGCATAAACATCACAGTCAATGATTGCTAGCTTTTTTTTTTCTTTTTTTAGGATCTTGCTCTGTTGCCCAGGCTGAAACCTCAAACTCCTAGACTCATGTGGCTCCTGAGGCTCCTGCCTCAGCCTCCCAAGTAGCTGGGACTACAGGCATACACTACCAAATTTGACTAACTTTTTTTTATCTTTTGTAGAGACAGGATCTGAGTTGCCCATGCTGTTCTTGAACTCCCGGCCTCAAATGATCCTCTTGCCCTGGCCTCCAGAAGTGCCAGGATTACAGGCATGAGCCACTGTGTGCCCAACAATGACTACTTGCTTTAAACCTGTATGTATGTGTGTGTGTTGGGTTATAGTGCTGGAAAGAAAAATAAACCTCATAGACATATATGATGGAAAAGGTCCCCGAATTTGGATGAGGATTCCTTTTTGAAAAGGTTTCTCCTTCCAGCCACCACCCACACACATACATTCACTCCCCTCAAAGCCTTCTGCTTGCTTCTGAGGCTGCTGGTGGCAGGAGCTCTCCGAGCCACCATGGTTTCCCATGCCCAGAATTAATATACCTGGAAACACACAGTTTGGTTCTTTTTTTTGCCTATGGATTCAAAGTGTTGCTGTCTGTGCTGTGCTGCAGAAGGCTTCGTACCTCAGGCGTTCACTGGCAGGGTGGGGGGTAGGGGGTGGGGGGAGGCAGCCATCAGTCGATTCCAAAGGGAGAGCCTGCTGCTCTGCTTGCCTTAGAAACAGGCAGTCTCCTTGTCTAAAAATAGCAAAAGTGGGAGAGTGGGGAAGAACAACAACCATTCTCAAGGCTGAACAGGAGGAAAGGCAGAAAAAAGCAGATCTCTCAGAAAGCCTCCTGTTTGGCAGTGGGGGCTAAGTAGCGTGGGCGCAGTGACCGTGGTCAAGGACTTTCCCTTCATCTGGGTCCATGCTGGGGAGTCTTGTAGACTCGCCCACATGCTCAGCCAAGCAGCTTAGCATGAAGGGGGTGCTCCTTCATGGCAGGGCTGTGCGCTGGCTGCAGGCTCACACTATCCAGGCTGCAAATAGGAACTCTCATCCCAGAGCTTGGGAGTTCCCACACCCTGTGGCACCCTCCACCCACCCCAACCCAAGGTGAGCTTTTTCTAGCCGGGCACAAGGTATTGGTTTGCCCACCCCTTCAGAAGCGCCTCGGTAACGCGGGAATGGGCTTTCCCAGAAGCAGAACGTGGCTCTAGGGCTAAACGCGTCTTTGTAGCCATTAAGTGAGGCCAGGCTGCATTTATTGAGTTTTCTATGCAAGTAGAGCTTTCCTGTCTACATTTGTTATCAGTTAATGTTCTGGTAGCTAAACTCAGAATAGCAGAAAAGGAATTCTTTCCAAGCTGTGATAAATCTGTCTGTGCCAGCAGACCTCATCAAAGCCCCCTGGGAACAGAGTCACAGTGATACTCCTGTTCATTTATGCAGGAGAGCTTTACCCTCTGTTGGCCTTTCTTTCTCTCGCAGTTTCCAGCTTGATCCTGTGGATGGCCCTGTGAGATGGGCTGTACAGGAGGTATCTTTCCCATTTCCAGGCGAGGCAGGAGCTCATGACTTGCCCAGTGTAATAACTAATAATCAGAGAAGCAGGGCTTGTATCTGGCCTTCCGCCCTCACCTGGATGTTCTCTGGGGCTTTTTCCCCACATGGCAATCAGTCAGTTTCTAAAGGGCAAAAACCTCCTAACATGAAGCAGCCTAAAATGTGGCACGAATTTAAGCAAAAGTAGGGGAAAAAATTAAAGACTCCATTTAACCTCGATATTAGGAACATTTGTCTTTGCATGACCCAGCAATCATGACTTTGAACCCAGAGAGGGAGAAATAACCCTAAATCACTGTTGGCCAGTCAGTAAACAATATTTTCATAGTCATAATAATGTAAACTCTGTGTATCAATTTTAGAGCCAATCCATGGACAAAGCAGGAAAAATTTTGTTATAATTGCAAGGTAGAATATAAATCTTAACAGCCATGACAAAGTAGAGATAAAAGCATTTTTTTTAAGTGTGTTTAATACAAAGAGGGGAAAGCAGGAACAAAAGTGAAATAATGTGGGAAGTTAAAGATATGTGGTAGGTGGTTGATGAAATTTAAAAAAAGGTTATTAAGCATGTTATTCACAGTTACAAAATAAATTAAGTACAGATGGCAAATGCTGGCAGAGTAGAAGGGGGTAAATGTCCTTCATAGCGAATCAGCAGACACCTCCCTTGGTTGTGAATGTCTTTGATTCCCTGGTTCATGAAAAGCTATGAAGGAAATCACCAGAAGAGATAAAAAGAGAAATGGTGAATGGAGCTGCGTCTGAGGGCAGGAAACGGGGTAGGAGGCTGTTGCTTTGCCATTAGAAGTCACGTGTGCCATGTGATATATTATGACGTTATTACTTTGATTAAAACAAATCGAGGCAGTGAGAGGATGACTTTTAAAAGACAAAAACTGTGGCTAGTACCATATGTTCCCTGAACAAATAGTCTCATGGGAATTAGCTGTAAAACACTCATTAGGTCTACAAGCAGAAATCAGAGCGTTCCAGGCTATAAAATTATCGATGACTGCTTTCAGCAGTCCGGCCAGGCTAATGCTCTCCAATGAAGCCAGACTAATATTGCTGGTAACAGAAAGAAGCATTTTTGAAATTGACAGAGAAGCCTGCGTGGCATCAGAGCCTCACGAACATCCCTTCCGGGAGGGAGAGCTAGGACACCTGTGCTGCTCTTACCTACGAGAGGTCTGTGACTTGTGCAGAGACGGGAGCACAGAGCAGAGGAAGAGTACTGGCAGTTCCCGTGCTTTCTACAAGGGCAGAACATAACTGAGGAGATTAACAGTTTCTTGTGTAGCTTGTTGCAAATTAGGCACAATTAGCCCTCAGTCAGTCTGAATCAAGGGAATTGTGGCAAAACCTGATGGTGCAGAACCTAGGCAAGCAGCCAGACTCTTAAACCCAGTCACGTAAATTTGCTTCTAGAAATGGATCCTCCCAAGCTGAGAGTCGGAGGAACGGCGTGCACGCTAACCCGACCACTGCACTCTGAGGACGTTCCTCCCAAGAGGGAGACCCTCACTTATAAGTGACCCCTAAAACAGAAGCTCAGCCAGGGAAATTAGAAATTGATTCTAAATAGGCTTGAACCCAAAAAATCAACAGTACAATAAAAAAAATCAGGGCAATAGCAAGAATATTCCTGAATGCCAGAACTGAAGAGAAAAATATTAAATTGATCAGTGGCACAGACATTTAAATGAAAATCCTTTTTAGACCATATCTTACGTTTACCACATCTTCAAGGGAGGAGGAATTTGCTGTAGACTATGGATGCATTTATTTGGGTGAGGTGGTTTATTCTTGCATTATCTCTTTACTCTTTTAATAATTTACTCTTTACATTTCATTTTTTAAGCAGCAATGAACATACACATACATATTCATGCATACAGTATATAGGTTCTCAAGCCCAGATAATACTTTATGTCCTAGCGTGAAATATTTCTTGTTTAGGAAAGATATACCTTTATCTGCAATAATGTATATAACTTTTACTAATCTCTTTGCTAAAAATAATGTAACCGTGGTAAAGGGAAATATTTTCAGTGTCTGTATCAGCTGAGGCCCAAATTAAAAGTGTGAGACTATCGCACTTGCAAAGGAAGTAAGTGGTCAAAAAGCAGTTCTGTGGCCCTTAGCTAACTGCCCACCTCCAGCCTTTAAAGGAGGTTGGTAAGGCCAGGAAAAGAGTTGGCAGGTGGAATGTGATCTTTAGAGAGAACTCTTGGTGATCAGAGATGGTTGTCTCAGCCCAGGAAAATGGGCTTCTATTGGGCACTTTGGAGGGCTTGCTGTGTGCCCTGTGGAGGCTCTGACTCATGCCTGAAATCCTATGAGGACAGAGCAAGGACAGTTTGCTGTTTGGAGTTGGCCCGTGCCACTCACTCACTTCCCTTCTCCTTTCTGTGCTTAGCACTTTTGATCAACATAATATATATTTGAAGTATTTATCCCATTGTCTGTCTTCCTCAATACTAAGTAAGTTCCATGAGGCACAGACTTTTGTTGGTTCTAATCTCTGCTACATCCTAGACCTAGAATGCAATGTGCAAATGAATGTTTAGTAAATGTTTGCATTGTACATTCATTATCACTGATCACCCCAACCCTTCTGGTTTGGTATTATTATTATCATTGTACATATGGGAAACTGGCACTCAGAGGAGTTATAAAACTTAACCAATATCACATGGAACTCAGTAGAAGAGCCAGAACTCAGAGTCAAATTCATCTGATTCCACCTTTTTTTTTTTTTTTTTTGAGACAAGAGTCTGACTCTGTTGCCCAGGCTAGAGTGTCGTGGCATCAGCCTAGCTCACAGCAACCTCAAACTCCTGGGCTCAAGCGATCCTCTTGCCTCAGTCTCCCGAGTAGCTGGGACTACAGGCGTAAGCCACCATGCCCGGCTAATTTTTTCTATATATTTTTTAGTTGGCCAATTAATTTCTTTCTATTTTTAGTAGAGACGAGGTCTCACTCTTGCTCAGGCTGGTTTTGAACTCCTGACCTTGAGCGATCCTCCCGCCTCGGCCTCCCAGAGTGCTAGGATTACTGGCGTGAGCCACCGCGTCCAGCCCTGATTCCAAATCTCATGCTCAGCCTGTTGATGCTTTATCAGTTCAGGTGTCCGTTTCTTAAAAATGTATTCTTATCCCTTTTAGGGTGGTAGATAGTATCTAATCTAAGAGTTGTAAGCAAGTAACCTGCCAGTTCTGTACTCTGATGTCACTTGGTAGATACTCCATAATGAGGATAACAAATATAAAGATTAATTTATGGGTTATGTAGCTTTCACTCAATGCCAAGACAATAAGTCAGATTATTCAGAGCATATTTAATGGTACTTTACTATATAACTACCTGATTATTTATATAGGGCTGTATATTTTACCAAATTCCTTCATATGTATAATTTTATTTAAATAGTAAACTGTTGGAAGCTTAAATAGCTTTATTGTTTTTTTTAAATATTGATATCCATTTTTTAATGTTGCCTTTGAAAGCATATTTTGCCTACTTACTTTTCCTCGAAACTTTCCGTTCACTGTTACTCTTCCCAAAAGAACAAAGATTTCCACAGGTTACATCAAACATCAACTACCATATTTGTTTTTGCTGGTATAATGTGATTATTTTGCAAGCTCCTATGCACATTTGCCTGCGCTACCTTGGTTTCTGCCATGGCCAGTTTCTAAAATTCCAGCAGAGATGACTGTAAAACAAGGTAGTTAAATGGAAAACAGAGTTCAGGTCCTTCAGGTCCTATTCAACTACCTACCGGGTAACCACGGGCAGGTCACTGCTCCTCCCTGGCCTCGTCTTGGAAGCAGAGACACTGGGCTGACAGACACGCAGACAGCCGATGTGAGTGGGTGGAACAGGCTGAGTGTGACGCTGACGAGAGACGTGGGGACCCCGCAGTCATGCACAGGACGTGCCCAACTTGGGGGAGGCAGCCGCAATCTCGTTGCTACTCAGAAATGTGGGCTCAGAGTTGGCAGCTTTGCTGATTTCTCTAAAGAAGCTGTAGAAAAACTGGGTTTTTGTGGGAATTTCCTGTTTCTTAATTTGGCAATAATTCAAACTAAAAAAAAACCATCTCTTCTTCAAAACATACTTCTTACAACAGACTGGGTCTGTGGGCCAGCAGTGTGCAACCCCTGGGCTGCACGTGAATGAAGGTCGCCTAGCCCATGCCCTGTGCGACACCAGCACTGGCCCTGGGACATGGTAGATGGTTCCCCAGGCCTCACGGACGGACCTGCACTCAAGGTCTCTCCACCTCGGGGCTCAAAATCTCAGAACCGAACTCCTTTATGTTGTCAGGCCGGATGTAATGGTGCACAAAGTTATCTTCTGTAAACTAGCAAAGAACAAATACTGTCCCAGGAGAACCAACGTGGGCCTCTAGATTCCCAGCATCCCACCACTCACGAGGCGTGGGACCCACAGATCCCCTCTCAAAAATGCAATGAGGCTGGTCACGCTAGCTTACGCCTATAATCCCAGCACTTTGGGAGGCTGAGGTGGAAGGATTGCTTGAGGCCAAGGGTTCAAGACTAGACTGAGCAACATAATGAGACCTCATCTCTACAAACAGTGTAAAAATTAGCCAGGCACAGTGCTGCCTACCTGTAGTCCCAGCCACTCAGAAGGCTGAGGCAGGAGGATCACTGGAGCCCAAGAGTCCAAGGCTGCAGTGAGCTATGATGGGGCCACTGCACTTCATACTGGGTGACAGACTGAGACCCTGTCTCAAAAAAAAAAAAAAATGTGATGGAGTATCTCATGTGCTGAAGTAGAAAGACAAAATGCACTACTAGTACAGTAAAATTCTTCAAACTCAGGTGACCATATCTCTAAATATGACCATATTTCCTTTCCTTCAAATTCTCAAAAAAAATTTTTCATCCCCAAAAGGTGCCCACCTCAGACTCTCTAGCCACGACTTTGGAGGCGTCTTTGGATTTTGTTCTGGAGGCCGCATGTTCATTGTTTGCCTTAATCTTTCCAGTAAGGGGTTACCTTCCAGTTCGACATTTACCTTGGAAGAGGGGACCATCTACTTGACCGCTGAGCCAAACGCTCTGGAAATGCAGGACGACAATGCTTCTGTGCTGGACGTCTATTTAGTAAGTAACGTTTCCGTTTCCCCCCTCCCCTTCTGGTTTGTGAATGGATCCAGGCCGTGGCTTGCACAAGAACAAGTTCTATAAAACCAGGCCTGCCTGGCTTTTAAAAGAAACAATGGCACCCTGTCCCTTCTGCAAATGGTGGGTCTTTTCGCAAGCTGTTTTCCCGCGGTTCGTGGAGGTCGTTACACAAAAGAGTATCTAGTTTAATACTGGATCGCCACGTGTAACAACAGAGCCAATCCGAATGGCAAGGCAAAGTGGGGCTCCTTGTTGTTACTCCCAACCCAGTAACGTCGTCCTTTGACTCAGCCGTGCTCCCTTCTGTTTGAATCTTCTGCGTTTTCGTGTTGCTCCCTTGATGGTAGGCTAAGAGGCACGGAACTGGGTGGTGGGAAGAACCCAAATTCCGCACCAGGGAATCTGGGCTGGCTCCCTCCTTGGTTGCCACCAACCAGCTGTGTCATTTGGGCAGGAACCTCTCTGACTTCATGTCCTTATCTGCCAAAGGAGGGAGATAATGCCTGCCCTGCCTGCCTCACAAGGCTGTTTTGAGGATCATGAGTGATTAAATGTGTGAACACCCTTTAGTGCCCATCACGTTGTCTATACCGGCTTAATTAAATTGTTAGGTAATGCCCAGAAAGAGTGGCTAGACTATATATGTTTGTTTGGTTGGTTGGTTGGTTGGTTGGGTTTTTTTTTAAAGACAGAGTCTCACCCTGTCACCCAGGCTGGAGTGCAGTGGCACAGTCATAGCTCACTGCAACCTCCAACTGCTGGGCTCAAGTGATCCTCCTGCCTCAGCCTCCCAAAGTGCTGGCATTACAGGCATGAGCCACTGCACCCAGCCAAGTGAGACTATGAAAGAGTATTTTGTATGTCAAGTACATCTCATGCAGGTAGGTACTCTGTGTCCTAGTACACCTGCACAAAATCACATGACACAGGGGAAGTGTTAATTTGGAATTTTCTGATTTTTTTTTAAGTTTTGCTAAACCTTAAGAGCCAATACTCGGTATCACTCCTGGCATACAAGTGCAACCTCAGGAATCAGCACCGTGTGCTACGTGTCCCACAGAAACATGTCTCCACGCCCCTCCAGGCTCCTGGAGGCTGACTTTTATGCTTCTCCATACACCCCACTAACCCTACCCCAACACCTGCCTGACCTAACACTGTAATTCCTCAAGAGTGTTCTGCAGGACATCAGTCACCTAATATGTCACTTCTCAGCGTGCAGCCCTCTAGTGTCTTTCCAGCTCTCTGGGAGTAAAATCCAATGTCCTCAGGCCCTGCATGGTCTGGTTTCCCTGCCTCTCAGACACACCCCCTCCCTGGACCTCTATTTTCCTTGCTGGTCTTCTTCCAGACACACTGGCCTTCTTGGTGTTCCTCCCACAGACCAAGCACGTTTCTGCCGCAGGCCCTTTGCATTTGCTATTCCTGTCTGTACACTCTTTCCCACCCATCCCCTGCTCACTCCCTTACTTCCCTAGTTCTCAGCCCAAGCATCTCCTCAAACACGCTTTCCTTGACCATCCTCTGTAAGGTAGCAAGTCCCCCACCAACCATTGTGAATGGGTTCTCCTTAACCCCTAAGTATCATGATTGTTGCATAAACAGAATTTTTTCCACCGAGCAATGCTCTTCCCCACCACTGTTCCCACTTTAAAAAAGTAAGTCATAGCATATCACAAAATCCTTACAAAAAAGTTAGTTGGTTCTCCCCAGCCAAGAAAATAGGGAATTGAATATAAAAAAAAATTAAAGGTATTTTTTTTGTTTTGGTCCCATGATAAGTTGGGTTCATCTGGAAGTAGAAATCAGGAAAGCCTTTCAGGAAGAGGCCAAGTAAACTCTCTCCTTCATGAGCTGAGGGTTCGTGCCACTTTCACGTGTCTTTACAAAACCATATCCACACTAACCGGGAGGTGTGATACTCCTGAGTGAGCCAAAGTTCAAAGCCACTTCATACACTGTCCTGCCCTAACTTGAACCCACGAAGCACCGTGTGATTGCCCTCTTCACCGCCCATTGATATCTCAGCCCCGTCTCCTCGGAATCGTGCTGCTTACGAAAGTGAGAGATGGATCCAGAAAGGACACGGTAGGGAGGTTTTTGTTGAGAATTATTTTTTGTAAAATTTCACTGTTTCCTTTCTGGTTATTTTCTAATTAACTGTTCTAGAGTAGCAGTTCTCAAATCTTTTGATCTTAGGACCCCTTTAAACTCTTGAAAATTATCGAGAATTCTGAAGAGTTTCTATAGGTTATGTCTATCAATATTTCATATTTTCAAAATTAAAACAGAAAAAAGTTTAATGTTCATTAATTCATTTAAAATAAATGTATTGTATGTTGGCCAGGTGTGGTGGCTCACGCCTGTAATCCTAGCACTCTGGGAGGCCGAGGCGGGTGGATTGCTTAAGGTCTGGAGTTCAAAACCAGCCTGAGCAAGAGCGAGACCCCGTCTCTACTAAAAATAGAAAGAAATTAATTGACCAGCTAAAAATATATAGAAAAAATTAGCCGGGCATGGTGGTGCGTGCCTGTAGTCCCAGCTACTCGGGAGGCTGAGGCAGGAGGATTGCTTGAGCCCAGGAGTTT
>CAUYRT010054276.1:0-34694 GCA_963574885.1 Lepilemur ruficaudatus | reverse complement strand
TCAATTTTAAGAAATGACAGTGAGTTAGCACCTCTTATATTATCCTGGATTAAGCTTGAGCCCATTATTCGAAGTGAGGTGACACAAGACCCGAAGAATGGGCCCCACTTGTACTCGCCATCAAATTGGTATTGACTGATTAACACTATGGTGCTCAAATAGTGGGAGTGATCACTAGGGAATTGGGGGGTGGGGGGTGAACCCATGTCTGAGCGACGTGGTGGACACTGTGGAGGGGTGGGACATGCTTGAAAAGTAGCTGGGGAGTGGAATGAGGGGTCTCAGTAGGGGAAAGGAATTCCTCTAAAACCGATTTATGTGATTAACTGTACACCTCGGTAAATTCACTGAAAATGATTTAATTGTACACTTAAAATGGAGTAAAGGCATGATATGTAAAGTATACTTCAATAAAGAAAAAAAAGAATAGGATAAAAATTTGTGCTGCCATCTACTACAGGGAAAGAGTTTTATTATTTGATTAATTGTCAAGTCAATTTTCTGCTAAAATAAAACAGAAACAAATATTAACAGTCTTAAAAGGAATATAACAGCATTCATATTCTCTACATCATACCATTCAAAATGTCCAGAATCTAATTCAAAATTATAATATATATCAAGAAACAGGAAAGCAACTTCCCATTCTCAAGAGAAAAAACAATCAACAAACAGAAAAATCTAGGTGACACAGATGTTGGCATTAGAAGACAAGGATCTTGAAGCATTTATTTTAACTACTCACATTGCAAAATTTTGTCTATTTTGTCAAAGTCAAGTTTGGAGGTTGAACAGAAGATTCAGAGAAAGGAAATCCCACTCAATCATATATTAGTGTTGAAAAGAAGAAAAGATATGGTATAATTTTATTGGGCAGATTTTCCAGTTGTCTTACAGTAAGACTTAAGCCTTGCTGATATCCAAATACCCTCTGAATCCCAAGTGGCAACGGGAATATTTCTAGATTTCCTTTTGCAGCATTTTTACATGGATTCAAATTTCCCTTAAACCCAAAATATCTCATCACTTGAAGTAAAAATACTTTCTCCAGAGTCTTGCCGAAGCTTGTTCAACAGTATCATGTGATGACAAATATCTGTTAAGTGGGCTAGATTCTGCAGGCATTTTTCATTCAGAAAGAACTCAGCAAAATGTGTTTCTTTTTTCTTATAGGTATTCATGCATTTCACCCTTCAGCCAAGCACCCTGTGGAAGACACATCTTTTGGTAAACTACCAGATTTCTACATGTAGATGAAGTTTTCTGTTCTCTTAGTGAAATTTTCAGGCATTTTTCCTTAAACATTTTCAAGTGAAGTAGTTTTTGTTTAATAATAAATGTGAAACTTCTTGTAGCAGTATCCACAATAATTTTCATTTAGTTTCCCAAAGCCTTGGTACTAGCACTCCTTTGCAAAGAAATCAGTTTGTTGATGGGAGGTGGGAGGAGGGTATGGATATATACATACATAATGAGTGCGATGCACACCATCTGGGGGATGGACACACTTGAAGCTCTGACTCGAGGCAGTAGGGGGGGCAAAGGCAACATATGTAACCTAAACATTTGTACACCCATAATATGCTGAAATGAAAAAAAAAAAGAAAAAAGAAATCAATTTGTTGGAAGAAAAAGGATTTTCTTGATTCTGCAAGAGGTGTAATTCTTCTTCGAGCCAGCCATTGATTGTATACTGCCAGTACTGATGCCAAGAAAGTACCTCCAAGAGAGACTTTTGTTTCTAGTTATGAATAAAAATCTAGGTATAACTTTGTCTTTGGTGGTTGTGGCCAGGCCTTTATAACCAGTTCACTGTTATTTGAAAATGATTCAAATGGTACAGCTTGACATGTCTTATAAAGAATTTTGGTGCTGTGGTTTGAATGGTCATGTTTCTTCAAAGTTCATGTCGAGACTTAATCCCCAGTGCATTAATCCCCAGTGTTCAGAGGTGGGGCCTTTAGGAAGTGATTAGATCATTAGGGTTCCACTCTCATAAATGGCACTAGTGCCCTTAAAAAAGGACTTGAGGAAGTCTTCACACTTTTTTGACTATTTACTTTACAATCAAGTGAGGACACAGCATTTTTTTGGTGTATTAC
Source organism: Lepilemur ruficaudatus (assembly GCA_963574885.1). Taxonomy (NCBI): domain Eukaryota; kingdom Metazoa; phylum Chordata; class Mammalia; order Primates; family Lepilemuridae; genus Lepilemur; species Lepilemur ruficaudatus. Next base: position 32,592 of record CAUYRT010054276.1, on the reverse strand, counting down.
AAAACATCTTCATAGGATATGATATGTCATCAATATATCAATATGCATTACTGTTTGAGAGAGAATTATTTTTTTCACTTTCTCATACCTCATCTTTTGCTATCACTTTATTCACTATACGTGCTGGAATTACTAGGTTCTCAAAAATTGCGCAAAAATTGTTTTGTTTATCTGACTATACTTTTGTTACCAAACAACTGCCTTTAAGCATTTGCACTGGATATAACTTTGTAAACAAAGGCTTCATTCTGTTCATTTTGAGATTTCTATACCTGTGTTATTTCTCAAATGGTTATGAAATATAGTTTAGTAACTTTTAAATTTTCCTGGGGCCATTGACACATTTATTAATACAAGTTGTTTCTTAATCTCTCTCCCCCCAGGTGACTTTTAATGAACTTCAGTAATTTCAGTTATCGGTACATATAAAATAATAAAATAAAATAAAACAAAAACCAAACAAAAAAACCCTTTGATAAGTATTTTTCATTGTAAAGGCTAACTTTTTGGGAGCCCCTTATTCGTGTGGGTAGTTAATGACTTAGATGTGCTCTTCATCACTAAGCACCTCAGAATTGTGTATAGGCCTAGGGGCAGAATTCCTGCTTCATCTAACGTCTGCCACTAAAAATGACCAAATTGTACTGTCAGACACGTTTGTAAGACATAGACACAAAATATAAAAGTAAGCTCCAAATAAATAACAAAATGAAGAAAAATTCTTAAACATGAGAAATTTTCAATGCAATTCACTTTGGATCAATTTAATTCACTGAATTACATTGTTTCAAGCAGTAGCATATCAGTGGGAGACGGCTGGCATGGGGAGGGAGCAGCAAAGTTACAGTGTGTAAAGTTCTTTCTTTTGGAAACAAAATTATCTTCCAATTTTCTGTTGGATTAGTACAGTTCTTTGCCCTGGTAAGTTAGTGGGTAGCACACAGGAGAGGTGGGGAGACAATTCAGGAGGGAGAAGCTGTCCCCAGACAGCATAACCTTTAGAAACCGATACTCCAATCAAAGCAACAAAATCTTACAATAAATTGTTCTGTGGGGATAATAGATCTTTACAAAAAAATGCTAAGGGCTTACTTGCTATCTGTACACCATTATTCATATTTTCCAGTTTAGCAAAGCCATTACATCAGTCTTTACTGTTTTTGTTCCTGCTCTCTTCTTATACCTTGAGGTTCTCATTTGTTCCAAATGGCTATCAAAACATGTCCAACAAACACAGTTCTTTTCCTAAGAAGAATTCTGAGGTCAGTTGTTGAATTGATATAACATGCATCTCCCCATCCTACACAAGTTTCATTGACTTCTTTGAAATAAGAAGGTGGCCCATCAGGGAACATAAGGCTCTCATAATGCTGGTATGAGGAACGGGTTTGCTATCAAAAAAGTCAGAATGTGAATCTCCTGAATGTAAGGTGTTTGCTAAAAGTTCATGGTTGTTCCTGATTTCATAGAACCAATTCAGACATTTCATCTCTAAAACATAAAATTGTAGAAGTACAGTTTGAATGCATGCTTATTTTTGTATATCAGTAGAATTAATATTTAGAATTATGGGAATCAGGATGTAAAAAGATATGTTAATATGCAGTACAAACCACAGACAGCTAAGATTCTGTCTACCATATATGTAAATTACATGTTTTATGTATTCATATATGTGTGATGTACATACATGGGCCTCTGTGTGTGTGTGTGTATGTGTACAGAGTTAGAGAGACAGGACAGGAAGTAAAGAAATGTGTTAGTTTTCTATTGCTGCTGTAACAAATTACTGCAAATTTAGGTGCTTACAACAACATAAATGTATTAGCATCTAGAAGCTGTCCACGTTCCTTAGCTTGTAGCCCTTTTCCTCCATTGCAAAGCCAGCCATAAAGGGTTAAGTCCTTAGGTAGCATTACTCTGAAACTGCTTCTGTCTTCCCATATTTTTTTCTTACTCTCCTCTTCTGCCCACCTCTTCTATTTTTAAGCACTTTTGTGTAATAATTACAATTGACCTTTGTACAACATAGGTTTGAAGTCTGTGGATCCACTTATAGGTAGATTTTCTTCTGCCTCTGCCACCCCTGAGACAGCTAGACTGAGTCCTCCTTTTTCTCCTCCTCAGCAGCCTACTCAAGGTGAAGATGATGGGGAAAAGATTTTATGATGATCTACTTAATGGATAGTAAATATGTTTTCTTTCCTTATGATTTATTTAATAACTTTTTTCCTCTAGTTTACTTTAATGTGAGAATACAGTATATATTAATAATACATATTACATAGAAAATTGTGTTAACCAACTGCTTATGTCATCAGTAAGGCTTCTGTTCAACAGTAGGCTATTAGTAGTTAAATCTCTGGGAAGACAAATGTTACACATGGATTTTTGACTGTGTGGGATATAGATACCACTAGTCCCCATATTGTCCCAGGGCCAACTGTGTGTATAGTGGGACCATGAAGGTAATAGATAACATCTCCCTCCCTTAAGAATCAGCTGATAAACAAACTTAATTCTATCTGAAACTCTCAACTCTCTTTGCCATGTAACGTAACATGTTCACACATTCTGGAGATTAGGGTGTAGAGGTGTAGACATATTTGGGAGGCCAGTATTCAACCTATCACAGCACATATTCTACATTCAGAGAAAAAGATCTTCTGTAAATTCTCTCTTGTTGAAGTTCTAAGAACATAGAGAAATTACTGTTGAATATACTTCTACAGGATGTTAAAGTTTTTCCTTATCCAAGAAAATACTGTCCTAAACCTACAAAATACTAAGAACAAAAAGAAAGTTTATTCAAAGATCATGTGACTTATGAGAAAACAAATCTCTAAAGCTTATACCAAGCTTACTAGATTTCTATATACTTATGAAGAGCATTTGTAAACTTTGAAAAAATAAATCTATTTTATATTCTAGCTAAATCTTCAAAAGTCATATACACACACAATATACAAATGCATACACACATTATGTGCATGTGCAGAAACATGTTTTATATATATGTTTTTATATATGCACTTATACATATATACATATACATTTATGCATATATGATGTGTGTGTATACACACACAGACACAAAGAGACAGAGAGAGTTAATCCTCCTTATTCTCATATTTCTGTATTTGAGAATTCTGCATTTGAGATTTTATATTTATAATGAGGCTAAATTTTAACCTCATTGCTAAAATTTGCTTAGAAACCCCAAATCAAAGCTTGCAGCATTTTCATGGTCATTGGTGGACATGCATACAGCAGTGAAAACTTTTGAGTTTTCTGATGTGCATCTTCCTAGCTGAGGTTGAAAAAGGTGACACTTTGCCTTCTTGCTTTAACTTTTTTTGTTGCAATGAAGTGTCCTTTTTAAAGACCTGTTCAATATCATGCTTTTCAGATTTTTATGCTTTTTGTTGTTGATTTTGCTGCTTAAAATGGTCCCTAAGTATAGTAGTGCTCAAGTGCTGTCTAGTGTTCCTAAACTCAAGTGTCATATTTTCCCCCAAAATTTGGTCCTGAGGTATTTCTCTGCAGAGTAACTATCAACTCTAGCCCTGCTCTGATGGGGCTTCAAAGGGTGTGATTGTGGATGTTTACAGTGTACTTTCTTTATTCTGGCAAATGACCTGATGCCCAAGTCTCCAACTCCCTCTCACAGAAAACTTGTAGATACTGGCAGATATTTTTGTGACTCTTGTCTGACCTGGGTCCAGTTTATTCCTACCAAGGTAGCCACTCTCTAGTAGAGACCTGACCAGGAAAGCAGTTAGGTTTTGGTGTGTCACTTAGGTAAGACATAGAGAACACAATTCAATTAAACACATGAAATAGCAGAAGCAGTTTATTACCTATAGATCCCAGAGAGAAGAGGGCCGCTCTCCTTGCAGGTTCAACAGGGATGGGGAACTCAACTAGCATGTGGGGGGCAAAAAAGAAAGTGGGGAACCTGGAGTCCAAAGCCTTTACTGGGGTCCAGGGTGTTACTCAAGCAGGTTTCCCTTAAGGAGTTATAATTGGAAGGTTTAGAACAAGTAGACACAATTTCCGTGGAATCACACAATGACTGAGCAGTGGTCACTGTGGCATATCTGTGTATTCTGTGTGGGATGTAGGGGTAACTGGGGTGAGTAAAGTAGGTTGTATCTAGCTGTGCAATAGAAAAGTAGTCACTAGGAAGCAGTTAAGGCAGAGATCTGGATTGACCGTATCAAGGAACTAGGAGGGAATGAAGAACTGGAAACTGGGTCAAGGGTGACTAAGTCCTGCTTCTGGTATGAGAAAGTTACACTTAAATTCAGAATGGATGCTGAGGCAACATAGAATTAAAAGAATTCACTACACCAAGAAGGCTGTGAGGTATCTTACAGAAAAATTACATGTTTTAAATAAGCTTTGTTCAGGTGTAAGTTATAGTACTATTGGTAATGAGTTCAATGTTTAAGCATAAACAATATATATTGAATAAGGTGTTGTTAAGCAGAAACACACATAAAACAGGTTATGAATAATTAATTGACAAAAATATGATGATCAGAGGTTTTCAAGAACCTATCCTCTATTTCCCCTATGAGTAATAGTTCAGTAATGGCAAATTCAGTGTTTCCAGCAACTAAATAGCACGTAACTACTACTCTGATGAGATTCAACTCTCTTTTTCTCTGAATCTCTCTCTCTCTCTCTCTCTCTCTCTCTCTCTCTCTCTCTCTCTCTCTCTCTCGATGAATGGTTAAAAATTTAATTATATTTTTAAATTTTTATTTTTAATTATTATGGGTACATAATAGTTGTATATACAGAGTATCCTAAAAGTCTCCATACAAAGGAAAAATTTTATAAAGATTTGTAATGAATATTTTATAAATAAAGGTACATTTATCTACAATTTCCCATTTTCCTTATGTATGGTGACTTTTGGGACACCCTGTATTTATAGGGTACATGTGATATTTTGATACAATCATGTATATAAATCAAATCAAGGTAATTGGGTCATCCATGACCACAGGCATTTATTAGTTCTTTCAGTTAGGAGTGTTCCAATTACATTCTTTTAGTTATTTTAAAATATACACTAACTTAGTGTTGATAGTCAATTCGTTGGGCTATCAAATATTATTCATTCTATCTAACTACCTAACTATATTTTTGCACCCATTTAACCATCATCACTTTATCTCCCCCTTCCCATTACCCTTCCTAGACTCTGGTAAACATCATTCTGTTCTCTGTCTCTATGATCTCAATTGTTTTGATATCTAGCTCCCCAAAATGAGTGAGAACATACAAGACTAAAACCTGTATTTTGGAAAAAGAGAATGAGAGAGTGGGATATGCAGTTTCTCGCGTGGGTATGACACTGTATGAATTCCCAGAGGTGAGGAAAAAATGAATTATATTTGAATGAGATTAAGTGGTTTTAGAGGATTAAATGCTAAGTAATTATTTTATTGAGAGAGAAATTGGTAGTACGATTTTCCTGAATGATTAGTTGTTAATTGAAATTATGCAAATATTTATTACAAATAAATATTGTTCCTGAAAAAAACATGCATTAGGTTTAGAGAGCTTGGGTAAGGAATAAAGTGAGTATTTTAACTTTAAAGTGATTCACTTCTTGAGTTGAATAATGACAGGGTCTATAGAGCCAGATTACACTTGTTGTCTGATTCAGTTTAGTTAATCCAATTTTATTGAACTCCACATTCTCTGTTGGCCACTAAAAAGCTCATAAATTGGTGATGACATACTTGAAAACCATATGTCAATGTAATTCAGAGAATGATAAAGATGTGCAAAAGGAACTGGCAAATCACAAATGTGATAACATAGAAATTAACTTAGAATTTCAGACATGACTTGCTGGAAGAAATGACTCCCAGTATGTCTTCAAAGACATATAAATTTATACAAAGATGGTTGGAAAATACATTCCACAGAATGGGGAAATAAGAGTGAGGGAATATGTTCTGAGGAGAAATTATGAGTAGAATTGGTAGGAAAACGATGGTTAATAAAATGGGAATATAGTCAGAAACAATGAAAAAGGTAGAGGATTGTTTTCTCCATGAGAAAAGAAGCCTTTTTGCTCCTCTAAACCCTAGCTGGATCATTCAAATAATAGTCACTACAACGGCTTTTAAAGAAATATGTATATGATTTTGATATTTAACTTGTTAAGCCAGCTATCCAAGTGAAATTGTGATATAAAAAAGCTAAAAATTGGACTTTAGAAATATGAAACTACAAATGATGATGGAAACAATGAGATCTAATTAAGTTTTCAAGAAAAGAAAAAATAAGAAGATAAAATCAGATCAAGATACTGCAGGAAATAGTCATTATTCACTGTCTCATACATGCAGGTAAAGTTTGGAACTGGCTGAAGTTATTAAAAGATGATGAAAATTATAATGTGAAACAATTTGTTTTATTTAAATGAACATACATCTAAGTAATTGCCAGTTTTCATAAATGTTCATATGAACCTTTAAATTAAATGAAAGAACTCATTTCCTAGAAGCCTGAACTACATTAAGTTTTTCATTCATTTTGTCTTATTTCCCATAGAAATATTCTAAATAAATGTAATGAAGTACATGATTCAAATATATTTGAAAAGCAAGAAGCAGACATCTCATCTTTTAATTTTATATACATCCATTCTGTCTTCCTAAATTTTAGAGAAGTGGTTAGAAATCACAGAGGTCATAGCAATAAAGAAATGAGAAAGGAGAAATGAGAATAATCAAATCCCAATTTTTGCATAGAACAATTCCTAAAAGTAATTAGTTCTGGCAAATTGATCTCCGATTGCTTTACAGTCATTAGACATAACCTCTATTCTCCCAAATTTTTAATCTGTATGCAGGGTTTTAAATAAGATACTGAATATGCAACTTGCCATATTAATCAATGGACTGGTCATGTTCATTGTGTTAAGTCATTTTTTGATAACTGAGAAATGGAGTTTGTATTTCATAATCAACATCTACCTAAATAGCAAATCAACATTTTTCTCAAATATGGTAAAATTATTTAAAAAATCATTTAATTATCATGTATTTATTTTATGACATGTGTAGTGATGTTACCAGCATTACCTTATATCATTATGCCTTTCATTTTAGTTTTATATATTTCTTTAACTTTCAGTTTAGTTACTTCATTGGTTAAGTTTTAGTTTTGGGGTAAGATTAGACACCTATAGGCCTTTGGTTTATTTAATTTATTTTTAGGGAAAGGGAAAAAATAATGCCAATACAGATCATATTAAGTTACTTAAAAAAAGATAATTTTGAAAGTATTCCACTATTTTAATAGCTGTGAACATTCCTTCTACCATAGAAATAGCTACAGAATCGGTATAAAGCATGTCAGCGTTCTTACATGTACTGTTCTAGATTATACAGTACTCAATAATTAATATTACTGCCATTATAATAATTGGTATATTTTTAACATAAATACAAAATTTTAAAATATAAAAAATAAAATCTTAATATATACCAAATTCACTGATTATATCAGAATAACTGTATGTATAGATATATATGTATGATAAAACAGAAAACAAGAAAATATATACCTTTTAAAACAAAAAAGCACATATAAAAGTACTTTTCTAAATTTGATTATCCTTTTCACAGTATTATTCACTGAAATAAAAATTTTTAGTTGCTCTGTATTTACCTAGCTATAATGCTTTAAAATAAGTGTTGCTTTCTTTGAGAGTAATTTTATGCACTCTCACAATGACTTGATTATAAAGACTTTCTCTGTTGTGAAAAACAAATAAATTAATTTATATTTATTTGATGTCTTAGGCATTTATGTGACTTTATTTGCCTAACATAGAAAAGCAAGAGATGGTTTAGATGATGGTGGAGTTATTAGTAATGGATGCATTTATTACTATCACATGTTCCAGCTGTTTAATTTTTTGCTTTATAATATTAGGAGAAAAAATAGCTGAGTAGGGGGATGACAGTGAAATAATGAATAGAATAACATGCATCATTTTCTAACATACAGTTATTAGGAATGTGAATTCAAAGCAAAAGTACACTAACCCTAGCCTGCATAATTCTAGCAAAATTTGTATTCCATTGTAAATCTAAAAATTTACAGTATCTAAGTTAACACATTATGGTTATTAAAGTTGGTAATATTTTGGCTCTGAGGGACATGACTTATAAAATATTGAGTTTATAGCCCAATACTTATGTCAGTCTATATGTTCCTTTAATTTGTTGGTTTCACAAGAGTGGCCTAGTAGGTTACTGCCTAAAGATGGCTCTATTGTTTCTCTCTCTCTCTCTCTCTCTCTCTCTCTCTCTCTCTCTCTCTCTCTCTCTCTGTCGCTCTGTCTCTCTTTCTCTCTCTCTCTGTCACACACACACACACACACACACACACACACAAGTTTACTCATTTTCAGTTGCTTTGTTTCCTTGTCAAAACGGTTTTATTTGTACCAAAGCATGTTATGAATTGAATATAAGTGTCTCTTAGTTTCTTTCAATTTGCCAATTTTGCTTTATAGATTTAAATAAAGGGGAATAAGAACATTGCTATCTCAATACCCATTGTCCTGTGGTTATTTTTAAGTAAATGTATGCATTTTTTGGTTAGTTTTTTTTTTTTTTAAAAAAAAAAAACTACTAAATATCAGAGAAAACTGAAAGTACAAAGTATAAAAATCAATATAAATTTCTTAAATATAACACAGAGATATGCATATTTCATAGAATAATATTGTGACTACAAGTTTTTATATTACCTTCTAACTAAATGTTTTAACACTAGCTACATTAACTTTTTTAAGTTTCACGTAATCCCTATAACATACGATAAATAAAACATGAATTTTTTTCATTGGGTTAAAATTTTCCAATGTTCAAGCACTTTTGCTTAATTCAAGTTTGCTATAATGAGATGCAGTAAAGGCATCAATTGGAATAACTAAGCCTAACAATAGAATTTGCACTGGTATTTAACACTGGTACAACAAAGACTTAATTCAAAGGGGACATAAAATGCTTGGAATTAATGAGATGTCTATCACATTGTAAGTGATTAAGTAGATTCAATGTGGGTAATCTCATATCAAGGAGTATATAGCTATAGTAGAGATACAGGTATTAGCACAGTTATACATCAGACTTCAAATAAATATATAATTTCATATTAAAGCATCACTAAATTTTACCAATGATGTATGTCAAAAACATATTTTGTTCTCAAATATACAAGAAGAATATTGTTAAGATGAATGAATGGACAAATGATTTCTTTACCTGGTGGCTGAATATTTAAAAAATGGGCTTATTTGAATGTGAAATGATACAATCAAAATAATAAGACAAGGAATTATGCAAGATTTGTCACTTTAAGAGTCTGAGAAATACTTTGAAAATTCATTAAAATGCCTGGCATAATAAATTTAATTATTTTATTATTAGCTGAAATTCAAATGTCAAACCTGTCTAAACTTTTATTTACCAATGAGAGATTTTAATAACACCCTAATTATACATACACACTTTGAAAAAAGAACTCCAGGGCATGCTTACAGCTCTGGCGTGGGCGAGGCAAAGGCATTATATATAACCAAAATGTTTGTACCTTCATAATATTCTGAAATTAAAAAAGCAATCCATAAAGAAAAAAAGAAAGAAGAACTTCACTGATAGTATGATCTTAGAAAGCCAAAGTTATGTGGTCTGGTTTAGTGAGTCTTCTCTATTTTTAAAGTTTTTCTCTTATCAATCTAGCAAAAGATTTCTCAAAGTTTTTAATATTTTTGAAGAACTAACACTGGGTTTCTTTGATAGTCTCTATTTAGTATAGTTACCACTGTGCTCTGTTGATTACAATTTGCAGGGAATATCTTTTTCATCCTTTCCCTTTCAACTTGTCTGTGTCTTCACATATAAAGTGACTCTTTTGTAGTGCCAAATTTTTATTTTCTTCTCATTTCCCTTTGTGTGTATTCTATATTTTCCTTGTAGTTCTTAATCATAGGAATTACACAAAACATTCTAAAGCTATAGCAGTCCATTTTAAACTGATAACTTCATTTCTATTGCATGCAAAAACTCCATTTTAGCTCTGCTCCCCTTTAGGTTATTGATGTCATAAATTACAACTTTATATATTATGTACCTGTTAACATGGATTTATAGTTTTTTTATGCTTTCATCTTTTAAAATTTATAAAATCATTAAAGGTTCAGTCATAAGCCAAAATTATGGTAATACAAGTTTTATAGTTGTCTATATGTTTACCTTTACTGGAGAACTTTATATTTTCTTATACTTCTGTGTTACTTGTTGTCTGGCATCCTTTCACTGCAACTTGAAGGACGCTTTTAGCATTATTTGGGAGGGCAAGTATTTTGGTAATGAACTCCTTCAAGTTTAGTTTATTTGGAAATGTCTTAATTTCTCTCTCATATGATAAATTTGGTTGATATAGTATTCTTGGTTGTTAGGTATTTTTTTTCTCTTTTATCATTTTCAATATATCATTTCTCTCTGTGTTTGATTACTTTGAAAATGTATTTTTATCTAGGAAAGTTGGTTCATTTGCATTTAACATAAGTACTAATATGTAGTCTAAATCATCTTAAGTTTTTTAAGATTTTTTTATCTGCTGTATGATCCCTTTTCACATCTTTTCTTACTTTCTTTTAGAATAGCTGCGTATTTTAATTATTCTATTTTATTCTTCATTAGCTTGAGAGTTTTAAAATTTTTACTATTCCTTTTGAAGTTATTTTAGAGATTATAACATGTACGAGGGCTGTCCAAAAAGTATCCAGTCGTTATTACTAGTACTCTTCATATTACGTTGCTGGATACTTTCTGTACAGCCTCACTTTTCATGTTCATGACTTGTGCTACTTTTATGTTCTTGGCAACCGTGAAAGAAATTTAGAACAATTCACTTCTTCCCGATTTATATGCTAGTGTTATTATACATATAAACAATATGCAGGTATATAATATATATTATTATTACTAATCAATACAATCAGTGTCAATTAAAATTTACTCTTTGTTTTACCTTATTTATTCTTCATGTCTTCTTCTTAATTTTTGTTTTGTTTTATTTTTATTTTATTTATTTTTTATTTTTGTTTTTGTTTTATTTTTATAGACACTCTGTTCACTCTGTTTCCCAAGCTAGATACAGTTGTGTGATCATATTAATAGTTCAGTGCAATCTAGAACTCCTGTGCTCAAGTGAGCCTTCTACCTCAGTCTCCCAAGAAGCTAGGACTGCAGGTACTTGCCACCACACCTGGCTAAATTTTTTAAATTTATTGTAGAGACAGGGTCTTGCTATGTTGCTTAGGCTAGTTTCAAACTTTTGGCCTCAAGTGATGTTCCCACATTGGCCTCCTAAAGTGCTGGGATTAAAGGCATGAGCCACAATGCCTGGCCCACTTATGCCTTGTTGAGCAAGTTTTTGTTCTTTTAAAATTTTTTTATTGTGGTAAAATATGCATATATAATTTACTGTCATTACCATTTTAAGTGTACAGTTTAATGGTGGTAAATAGATTTATATCATTTATTTTCTCTTTTCCCCCTTCAGCCTCTTGTCACAACCAATCTATTGTCTATCTTCATGAGATGTAATTTTTTAGCTTCCACATATGAATAAGAACGTAAGATATTTGTTTTTCTTTGCCTGGCTTATTTCAATTAACATAATGGCCTTTCCAGTTCCAGATTGCAGATTGTAATGTTGCTGTAAATGATAAGATTTTATTTTTGTGTAACTATATAATGTTAAATTGTCTATATATGCCAAATTTATTTTATTTATTGCTTTATTGAAGGACACTTAGGTTGGTTCCATATTTTGGTTATTGTGAATATGCTACAATAAACATAGGAGTACAGATATCTCTTTAATAGACAGATATTCTTTCTTTTGGATATATACCCAGTAGTGGAGTTGCTGTATCATAAGAAAGTTCTACTTTTAGTTTTTTTAAGGAGACTCCATATCCTGCTCCATAGTGGCTGTACTAAGTTACATTTCAACCAACAATGTACAAGGGTTCCCCTTGCTAAACATGATTGTCAGCATCTGTTACTGCTTGTCTTTTTGAACATAAGCCGTTTTAACTGGAGTGTGATGATATCTCGTTGTTTTGATTTGAATTTCTATAATGAGCATTTTTTAATGTACATGTTGTTCATTTCTATGTCTTTTGAGAAATATATGTTCAAATTTGTTGCCCACTTTGTAATCAGATTTTTTTTTTGCAATTGAGTTATTTGATGTCCTTATATATTCTGGTTATTAATCCCTTGTCAGATGTATACTTTGCAGTTATTTTGTCCCATTCTGTGTGCTGTGTCTTCACTCTTTTGATTGTTTCCTTTGCTGTGCATAAGGTTTTTAGCACAGCCTCCAGAGTAGCTGGGACTACAGGCATGCACCATGACGCCTGGCTAATTTTTATATTTTTAGTAGAGACAGGGTGTCTGTCACTTTTGCTTAGGCTGGTCTTGAACTCCTGGCCTCAAGCAATCCTGCCTCAGCCTCTCAAAGTCTCCCAACGTGCTAGGATTACAGGTGTGAGCCACTATGCCTGGCCTATTTTTAAATTTTTTGTAGAGATTGGGTCTTACTGTGTTACCCAGGCTGATCTTGAACTCCTGTCCTGTCGTATCATTTCCATTGGGAGCTCTGTTGCCAGATGAATTGGAACTCCAATATATGTTATTTTCTCCCTATCTTTTGCTGCTTTAGCATCCTCTCGTTGTCCTCGACTTTTGAGAGTTTGATTATCATAAGCCTTGATACAGTTTTATTTGGGTAGAATCTGTAAGGTGTTCTAAGACATTCCTGTACCTGGATATTTATATCTTTCTCAAGTTTTGGAAAGTTTTCTGTTATTATTTCTTTGAATAAGCTTTCTACTTCTTGCTCTTGCCCAACTCTATCTTGAATACCGGTAATTCTTAGATTTGGTATTTTGAGGTGATTTTCTATATCTTGTAGGCTGTCTCCATTCCTTTTCATTCTTTTTTTTTTCTTTTTTCTTCTCTGACTGCATTTTTGAATAGCTGATCTTCAAGTTCACTAATTCTTTCCTCCACTTGGTTCATTCTGCTGTTATGAGCCTCTAAAATGCTCCTCAGTTCAGTGAATGTATTTCTCATTTCCAAGAATTTTGTTTAATTTTTTAAAATTAATTAAATCTTTGTTAAATTTCTCTGATAAATTTCTGAATTGGTTTTCTGTGTTATCTTGCAGATCAATGAGTTTTCTTAAAACTGCTATTTTGAATTCGTGGTGAGATAGCTAACAAATTGCCATCTTATTAGAGTCAATCAGTGGATTTTTGTTTTGTTCTTTTGGGGAGGTCATGATTCCCTATTTGTTGTGTGTCTTGTAAGTATGCATATTACATTGAAGGATTATTTATTTATTACAGTTTTCTCTGTCTGGCTTGTTTTCTTTTTTATTGAATATATTTGCTCGGTGAAACTTCACTGCTACACCATTGCTTCCTTTTTGGCTCTAGGTGGTGCCTTAAGCCCACATTCACTTCAGTTCTACTAAATAGAAAACTGCCTATCCCAAACAGGCAAGGTCCAAAGGGATCATCCTGGCAGTATAGGAAGACTGGCTAGGGGTTCTTGCCCAGAGAACATGGGGAACCTATCTCCTACAGTGCACTGCTGTCAAACAGCCACTCTGATTGGTGTCTCCTTTGGCTGAGTTACAGAGCAGAGTTTCCAGCACCGGGCATGGTAGTCCTGCCTCCCGTATGATCCTGCCTCCTCCAGGATATTTCTCCCTTCAGGAAGTCAAAATACTTTGCTTCTCATGGGTTCAGGGAAGGACAAGCCTCCCGCCAGGGAACTCAAAAAGGTGGGAAGCTGGTTGTACACCTCAATTTTGTTCTTTTCAGGTTAGAAACCCTGAGTTGGGGGCAGGTTTTCTGCATGCTTTGTGCCAGGCAGGGTGGTGGGTGGGGGGAAGGTGTTGTTTGTGGATGTGAAAGTCTGGTACTCCTACTGTTTCCTCAGAGCTTTTCCCCTTTTCCGTGGACCTAAGAACTGTATCATTCTGATGCTTGAGCTCTGGATTGGTGCCGGCGTAGATCTCATTGCTCTACATTTGTTATCCATTTTCTGAGGGAGGAGAGAAGCCAACTTGCCTCGCCTCCACCGTATTGGAACTAAAAGTCCCAGCACCAACTATCTGCATTGCAAAATTTATTTATGACCCTGTGGAAATAGACCTGCACACAATATTTAGACATAACTAGCCATCTTTATGACGTCAATAGAATCACAAGCAAACTTTCTATTTTCCTAACATAAATATATTTTATAAAATTATCTCCAATTGTAGGTCTGCATGGTATCAAAATGCTTTTGGTTGACATATAAAAATGCACTTTTTTACGGCTCAATATTTCTTAAAGAATACCATGATTAGTTTTATTAATGGTAATCAAAGATCTATCATAAACTAAAACATATTTTAGAATATAATATATTGAAAGATTGTTTGTAATTGCTGTTAAAAAGAAATTAGCAAAAACTAATTTTGAATAGCAAGTTTAATTCTGAACTGGAATTACCTATTTTAAAGTGTTTTTCTCTAAAAATGCAAAGTTTTACTAATACTGTCACATACATGTTTTGAAAAAGGGAAAAATATGACAAAAAGTTCATTAGACATTATTATCTTTTTACAATTCCATATGCATTGTTCAAAAAGGGATTGGGGGAGAAACAAAAAGACCCTTTAAAAATACAAGAATTTTTAAAAATGTAATTACTGTTTAATTTTTAGCAAGTTTATTTAACATAACCAACCAGCTTTAAATCTGTACATATGAACACAAGTTTAATTTGCAAAGCCATAGCAAACAAAACAAAACAAAACCAAAACATCAAAATACATAGTAACTTAATGAACATGAATGTCCATTCTAGACTGTGACCACAATTAGTACTTAAAATGGCTATATTACAATTTCAGAATAATTATTTCAGTTTCTTATATTTTGAGAGAATTTGGAACATGATAATGGGTTACTAGGGCAAAACCTAGAATGGGGCTTAATGTTCAAATCATTCAGTAGTACTGCAGAAGCAATTCACCAGTAGGGAAGGAAGGCACCCAAAATGATTCAATGTTTCTTTTAGTCTATAGAATTTATAATTTCAAGATAAAATAAATAGTAAGTGGATGTCAATGAAAAAGGCAAGTTATGTAATTCACATATATGATATGTCAAAAGTAAAATAAAAATCAACAAACCAGCAAAGCCAAAAATGGTTTGCATCTCTTTTCCTACCCCTACATAACAAATGATTTCATTTGCAGTTTGTAGATCTACACCATACAGAGTTAAACTTTTAAATCAATTCTAGAGTTTGTGGGACAACGTAAATAAACACAAGTGCCAATTTTAGAGCATTGATGTTTTAAGTCTGTGAAAAGATCCATAGTTGGTGTCTGGGGGCTGCAAAATTGTTGGAAAGTTTTCTTTAGAATGTTTTCCCTTATATCAATGCTTAATAGTAGGGAATTAGAGTTAAGACAAATTTTGTCCTTTGTAGCACTGTATTGCATAATGGTAACCACACCAGGAAACAAAGACACATTTGTTTGAATAGAATAGAATTGAAAACATGATAATTTCACATTTTTCTGATGGATTATTCAAACTATAAAATGGACATTGAAGAATGATTTCAATATTCCACCCATGGTATTAAAAATTATTTAATGAATATTACTGACACAAAATTTTAATGTAGGTATATAACCAGTACTGCATTTCCACTGAGTGCTAATCTAAAAGCAAGCAAAGCAAATGTTATTACATGTGTCTGAATGAATTTCTATTGCATACCATAAAAGCCTTCACTTTCTTCAGAGCTAACAGATGCAGAGTTATCAGTTATAAATGGCAATTAAGTTTGATTTTCTGTATGTATAAAGTCAATATAGCAAAGAAATCCAATGGCTTCAACTATGCTTTTGGAATTTTAACTATTCTTAAAATTTCTAGAAAACTTTCAACAGTGTCTACTAATACATCATGTTGGAGAATTTAATCTCACTGAATTATTCAGGGTCTAAAGGATAAACTCCTTGAGAATATGTGCATTCTTGCTTATATAAAACTTTCAAAAAAATGATATTCATCTATAAACTTAGAAGGTAAATATTGTAACACTAATTCAGACATTACATTTTAAAATATAACTGTATGAAACAGTGATTTTTTTTTTCAAACACACAGCAGGTACTTCAGGTTACACAAGAAAAACCATTTCAAGAGCATCTGCCATGCAACAAGAACATATTCTAGAAATAGAAACACACCAATAATATACAAAAAGGGCATTACTTTTTGTTTGCTTGTTTGAGAGGTAGGCATGCAATCAAATAAAAATAATACATAGACATTTGAGGTATAATATAAGCATTTACAAAATACAGAATTAGTGCAAGGGAAAGAGAGCTTAGTGTTTTTTAGAAAATTCAAGTAAGAATTTTGTCTAAAGAGGTAATAACTATTTTTGTGAATGCTCTGATGGGAATATGCTTGTCTGACAAGATAAAGAAGGAAAAAAGGAGTCTACAGGAATATCCAAAGGCAAAGAAAAATGTATACATAAAATATGACAGTATCTCTTTGGAAAATTAAGGTTGTGGAAATGGTGTATGATGGGGAAAAGTTGGCATGCAAATAGCAGTATGTATCATTTTTGGAAGTATTGGATGGTATTAAACAGGAAAAGTTTGGTACAATGTAGAATAAATACATTTTGTAGGAGGTTAGTTTTAAAGCTGGTAGACCAGTAAGGATAAGATGGAAATACAACACAACATTGTATTGGAGTCTATTATATAGATTGTGTTAAGTCTATATTAAGATTATATGTTTTTCCATTTGTTTGTGTCATCTGTGATTTCTTCAGTGTTTTATACTTCTCCTTGTAGAGATCTTTTACTTTCTTGGTTAAGTATATTCCTATGTATTTTTTTTTTTTTTTGTAGGTATTGTGAATGATATTGAGTCCTTGATTTGACTCTCAGCTTGACTGTTACTGGTATATAGAAATGCTACTGATTTGTGTACATTGATTTTGTAACCTGGGACTTTGATGAATGTACTTAACAATTCCAGCAGTCTCTTGGTGGAGACATTGAGGTTTTCTAGATACAAGATCATATCATCAGCAAAAAGCAATAGTTTGACCTCCTCTTTCCTGATTTAGATAGCCTTTGTTTCTTTTTTTTGCCTGATTTTTTTAGAACTTGCTTTTAAGATTTATTAAGCTGGACTGAATACAATCTCAGTGTAAAGATCCCCCATTCCTTTTGTGTTTTGCACCCAACTCTTGGAAATCATAAATTTTCTGGAGTGTCTAATGGGAACAGGCACTATTCCAAGCACTGTAACCTCAAATATTTTATATAGTTCTTTTTCCCCCACATGTGCCAATCATTACTCAGCTAAATAAATGAGGTACACCCTCTGCAGATCTTCAGTGTTCTCTCTCTGTGTAACTCGTCAGTATTTTCTCCTGTAAACTTCAGGCTCATTGTTCTCCCCAGAATCTCACATCGCCTCAGCTCAGAGAGTGTATCGGATTTCACCTGGCTTTCTCATCCCTTCGCTGCATCTTGGAAAATCTCTCATGGCAGTAAATTGGAGCAGTAGAAGAGATTAACTCAGTTGGTTCCCAGCTTCAATACCATCTAAATTTTTTGATTTCTCACATTTTCTTATTTTTGTTGTTGTTCTTCTTTAAGGTTGGGGGAGGGTATATCTTCTTTATGTTATTGCATCTCAGCCAGAGCAGAGGCAAAACATATTTCTTATATGAATGTATTAATTGACTCCTGATTATTTCTGTTGACTAGACCTGACACATGATTTTTTATAGTGTTAGTATGACACATTGGATAATATCAATGTGAAAAATATTGTAAATAAACATTGAATTCTCTCAAATTTGCAAAAGATCATATGAATAGAGCAACAGAATGAGGGTTTTTATTTAACTACCAATTAACCATTATTAATATTTTGTTGCTAGGCAGAAGTTAACAAACTGCAGAGAATGCTAAGCAGTTTTATCCTGGGGACATAGTTTGTTTGACCAGAACATTTTTCCTTTTCTTTACATTGAATTTTAATGCCCGAGGACAGGTTATGCACTTTTTGATGTGTACCCAGCTACCACTCAGCTGCAGTTTCATACACCTTTCTGGATATTGAAGGCTTTCAAAGTTGTAACCATGTCTGCCAAAACAGTAAACCTCTAAACTTTTCTTTCTCTAGTGTTCGTCTCCAATTTTAAAACACAGGAAAATTAACCAGTACATAAATATATATGCCTAGCACTAGTGTTTTTAAATAATACTCTCTTATACATTTGGAAAATTTTAAACACAACAAATGAATAATGGAATTTCCTCTATTTCTGTACAATCACAGTTGGATCAAAATGTCAGGTGCATTTTTTGGTTGCCTCAATTACCAGGACCTACATTCTTAGTAGTCTTTCACTCACAGGACCATTAAAATTAACTTCACATATTTGACCAACTGCATTTTAATTTTATGAGATTCTCTATTGCAATATATTGGATTTTCCAGATATTACATACTATTTACCTGAGATAAGCCCTTTTTATTAAAAAAGAAATGCACTAATTATGATTAACTGATTGAAATGAGATAAATCCCAGAGACTACAAAGGTTAATGCCACTTTAAGGGACAAAATCTCATTGAATTCTAATTAGAACCTATTTTATAAAAAAGAAAAGAGAATATGTTATAGTATGTCAGTACATAGAATATTTTATAGTAGATGTATACATTCCTGTCTAGAAAGCGACTGCTACTGTGAATGAAACAGTTTATCACTTTTTTTAAGTTTACAGATTTTATAGATAAGATTATTATACCTTTCATTTAAGTCTAAAGAGTCATTTTAAAATAAAGTCATCTACTGAATTAATTTCTCTAATCCAATCTACATTGTGAGAAAAGTCACATGAAAATTTATAATTACTTCCTAACTGCTCTTCAGCTCAAGTATGAGCTTATTTTATAATTCAATTTAAATTGATAATTTTCCACCTATATATTTGTAATTCACATATTTTCTCACAGTTTTTCTTAAAATATTTTGTATAGATGTTTTTACCACAGTATATCTATACTGTAAAGACATAATATGACTGTATATTGGCATTAATAAAACAGGCTAGAAATATACACACACATATCTATAAATATGCAGTTTTCATTTAAATGGTCAACCCATGTACCAATTATATGTCTAAATATGTTGTAATAGGAGCATATAATATAATTTATTTTGTAATTTTCAATTTTTCATATGTATACCACTCATAATTTATTTGCATAAATGTAATTATCTCTAATTGTTTATTATGTAGTTTTTTTCTTCTTTGACTTGTTTCTCCACCCTAATTTTCTTCTATTCCTGAAATTATTTCTTCCCCTTATAACCCCTTACCTTAATAACAAATGTACACTTAATAAGAAATCATAT
This sequence comes from Lepilemur ruficaudatus, assembly GCA_963574885.1. NCBI lineage: Eukaryota > Metazoa > Chordata > Mammalia > Primates > Lepilemuridae > Lepilemur > Lepilemur ruficaudatus. The sequence continues at coordinate 12,989 of CAUYRT010054276.1, read as the reverse complement.
GTAGAGTGTATTTAATTTTTATGAAACACATACATATTTTGCTTTACAAAAAATTCTATTATAATATCTTTAATGCATCTTGTTTTTCTCAAATTTTTACTTTATGCAACACTTTATGAAAGCCTTATAAATCAATGGCATAGAATTCAATTTTTAACTGCATGCATATTGTTAAATTCTGCATATGTAGCATAATTTATGCAGTTACTTTCCTATGAATGCATATTCAATTGTTTTGTTTTCTTGCTATAAAGAATAATAAGATATATATTCATGCATATGTGTCCTTAAATACTAATATTTTTATTTTATGTTTAGAGAATCACATAAAACCTTTCTATAAAATACTTTTTAATTATAAAACAAAAAATACAGTTTTATAGTGGAGATTCCTGGCAGATACCATCTTTATCAAGTGATTACAATTATTAATAGGATAAATCATATTGTTTGATACCCAATATGATGGAATAAAAATTTAGCAACACTTCTTTGATATGCCTGCTAAATACAAATAGCCTAAATATAATTGTAATTTGTCTCTAATTTGGCCTTGAGGTTTCTTACTGGACAACGACTATGAACTTTATCCTTGTCCTGCCAGGGATCTAGGGAATGTGGTCATAGATATTTGCAATGGGTTTTTCATGGGATACCTCTTTTTCCAAGTGGACATCCTAATGCCCAAGGGTCCAACTTATGACCGGGTATCCATCTCACAAAATATATTGTTATACTGTCAGTTTTGTGACTTTCATCTGACCTGTATCCAGTTTGTTCTTGCTAAGGCAGCCAATCTCTAGAAGATCCTTGACAAGGAGGAAAGTTAGGTTCAAATGTTGATTAAGGGAGACGCAGAAGAGGCAACTCAACAAAAATACATAATCACATAAAATAACTAAAGCATTTTATTACTTACAGACTTAAGAGAGAAGAGAGCAGCACACCTCACAGGGCCAACAGAAAGCAGGCAGCCACTCAGGACGTGCTCACTCAACCAGTATGTGGGTAACAAAAGAGAGAGAAAGAGCGATTTGTGGGCTGAAGCCTTTACTGGGACCTAGGGTATTACCTATGTGGGTTTCCCACCAGGAGTGGATTTACAGTAGGCAGGCATGTGTTCCATGAGTTCATGCTGTGACTAAGAGGTGGTGACGTGACATATTTGCATAGGCCATAAAGAGTGCGGGAGCCAGTGCGGTGAGTCAAGTAGGTTGTATTTGTATGTTTCAGAAGGAGGTTGGCTGTATAAGGCAGATATCTAGATCAACCAACCCCATTGAGGAACTGGAAAGAGAAACTGTCAGGAGTGACTAAGATCTGCTTTTAAATTAAACCTGTGCTCAAAGTAAATGCCAACATAAAATTTTAAAAATTTACTAGAATAATCAAAAGAATGCATCCATAATATGAATTGAAGAATCCCACAAAATAATTTCTTCCAGAGTTTCTGATTCATTCTGTCTGGAGGGGAGATTAGCATGTGTATTTTTGAAAACTCTCCATTTGTTACTATTGAGCAAACAAGGATGAAAATAATCATGCAATTTCTAACAAAGAAAAAACCATACTTCTTTATAAGAAAGTTATTTAATTCCCCCTTTTTTCAGAAATAAAAACTTCTACAGTTAGAGTTGAACCTATAGACTGGCTGTGTGAATTTTGACAAGTTTGTAAGAAAAATTGGTACTACATTTTGTCAAATGCTTTCTCTGCATCTGTAACTTTTTCTGTTCTGGTATTAAATTACTATGATTGATTTTTAATTATTACTCGTATCCATCTGTAATTCTGAGTCTGACAACTTGTCTGAAATTGCCAACTCTCCTTCACCATGTGTTTTGCAACTATAACCATGACCACTTCAATGATTTTCCTTCCTCCCTTTCCAATTTTCTTCAATCTTTCAGTCTTCAGTCACTTTTTAAGTGACATTCTTAGATATAAATAAAATGAAGTTTGTGAAAGGTAAATGTAAAAGTTTTCAGAAATTCTGAGTTTTGAAATTTTAATGACCTAAATAGTACTGCTAAAACCCGAAGAAAAAAATGAATAATTGTTTTTAGGGAAAAAAGTTTCCCTCAATGTCATTACAAATAACAAAAAAATCCTGCCTTTGAAGAATGATAGGATTGGATTATCACTTCATAATCCAATGTAACAGCAGTCTGAGGACTGTATCATAAGTTAGTTTTGCAGACTCATTCATAAGAGTTGATGAGTTTAAGGTGATTGGGGGAGAAAAGAAATGGATAAAAAAAGGAAATGCATTTGTTAGATATGTAGATGTGGTGATTGATGTTGCAGGTTAATGTCATGGGTGATGGGAATAAGGAATAGACAAAATTATGCTGCCCCCTTTTCTGTTTTTGAAACTGGTTTGATTATAGTTCTGTTCATTAAACTCTGCAGATTCTTGTCTTCACACAGGGAAATGTATAGAATGAGAATGCAAATGTGCCTATAGGAGATCACTGTAGAACATAAAATTTTATTAGATAGATAGAGAAGGAGACATTTCGGGAAACTGAAGAGGTGCACTGACCTGCAAGAATAAAACCATGACGTGACACATGAAAATAAAGAAGGATTTATTTTGAAAAGGAAAAAAATGGTCAGACTTTTGAATACTGATGAGATCAAATAAGATATGGACCAGAGGGGCTGTTAGATTTTTATCCAAAATTTAATCATTGCATAAAAAATTCACTATAATAAATCCTATAAAATAAGATAATCAAACCGTAGGCCTCAGAGTATCATTCATGCAAAGATTCTTTATTTTTAGGACAATAAGCTAATTTTTAACCTTTATTTTTTTTAAATCTTAGCTTAAATTGCATATAACGTTTTATATATATGTATATATATATTATTCTCCACACGTTGCAAACTCAGGCATTTAGTATTTGCATGGTCTATGAGGACTCACCTAATATCTCTGGAAATCCTAATTCATTGAAAGCCATAAAATACTTGTGTTTCCCTAAAAATTCAGAATCTGTATAACTTAATATCCAAATAATTTACCTATTCAAAAATTGTATAAAACCCCATGTTTTTCTAAGAATGTCAGATATATATTGATCTTTTGTGAATGTCTGTGATATTTTTGTTTTGTAATTTTTATATCGACAATTTGATCAAACTTGCATTTTATTTATAAACATCCTACAGTCATATGTCTACAAGTTTGAACAATCTTGGCTGGCATTTGGGACTTCCTGTTTGTGTCCACTTTCTATTAAGCAATAAATTCTGCTCAGACCTGCTTTCTTGAGGTTTTACACCCTTGTAAAGGTGGTGCAGAATGTCCTCTAAGTAACGCTACCCCTGTGAGTTGGGCAGGGGGAAAGGTTACCATTCTCTCACTAAAACAGGCCTGGGGAGGTGTTTTGCAATTTTCAAGTAGACCTTTTCCAATCACAGAACTGCTGAGCAAGGGCAAAAACTTCACAGTGTATCATTTCACTGTTGAGAAATGGAAGAAACAAACATACAAGAAAAAATTGAGAGTTAAAAACTTTCAGTTAAAAAAAATGGTTTCTCAGTACTTCACTAGAACAGAATAATAGCCTTTTAAAAGCCCTTTTCAATAGCTGTTATGCAACACTGCACAAGCTCAACCTACTAAGACACAGGGTCACCGCTTCCCTCTTACTATCCATCTCATCTTTATCACTTTATCGACTTTCTCCTTTCAAATGTCTTAAATATTGAATTGTAATTTCCTTCTTAAAGACAAATTTCTCATAAAGATTTGCAAACAGTTACACAATTGTTTGAGAAGAGTTCTTTATAGTTTTCTTTTACTGAATTCAAAATGTAGGTATAAGTATTTTGAATCAGACAAGAAGGTCTATTGAGTAACTTGCTGCCATAGTGCCTGTGTTGGAAGTTGCTAAATAAATGTTATAGTGCTGGGTGCCATGTTTTGATATGATATTTTTTAAAGCTTTTGACTATTTTCTGGTGATATCTTTGTATGCTGTCATGTACACATGAACTGTATTTTACAGAATATATCATGCTGAAATCATAAAAACAGAAAGGATGAGTGGCTTTGAGACCAAGAAATGCAGTTAGGCACATTTCCTTTTGGGTTATCAAATATGAATAAACTAAAGATAAGGAAAAAAGTCTGTGTTCGGCTGTGTTGAAAAATTCACATAGCATAATGCATGACATTTATGCTGAAATCAGATATGAGTAATATACGAACACGAGCTGCATTTTGACAGAAGACTTTACATTCATTACCTTTTTCTAAGGAAAGGTAATGAAGCAGGAAATAGTCACAAATAATAAGCAGTTGAATACACAACAATCTCCACTATCCTTTAAACTTTAAACCTCTATAGAAAAAATATGCAGTCCTTTCAATCTCATATAAATATATGTAAAGCTGTCTCCATTTTTTGAAGACTCTCTGTTATATGACCTTCAAATGTCAAACATTACTTTAAAACTTCAGATAATACATATAATTTGAGTTTTGAATCACCATTTGATGTTAATTCAGACGTGGCTACCATAAATGATTCATTCATTCCTGGATTTAGTAATCTCTACCTCTATAAATGGTTTTTATGTAGGCCAGCTAGTTAATTAGAGCTCTGTATTGTTGACATGCCTTAAAAGTTTAGTGTCAAAGAGAGAAAACCAGGGGAAATGTACATGACCAGCTATAAAATAAAGGGGTCTTTGGTGAAATATTAATATAAGAATGTCTTTTATCGCCACAAACCTGGGTCTAAATAAAGTAAAGTGTATTTTAAAATTTCTTTAAATGTAATTTCTTTCATTCCAAGGCCACATTTTACTGAGCTGATGGGAAATTCAATCCCAGTCATGGCAGGCCTTCTGCTTAAAAATTATACAAAAACACTAGGTTTTTACACACATCTCCAAAGCACAGTGATGATTATTTGATCATGGTGATTAATCTCCACTAATTCCCACTGAGATATATATCGTTCCAGTTCAAAAGTTTCCATCACATTCTTGGAATCTTCTGCTTTGGGGCAATTCATGGGACCAGAGAAACCTTGACGACATTAGGGAATGTCTGAGGTCTAGTCATTCCAAAATTCTGCTCTAAGAGAATTGACTAAACTTTAACATGACTTCTAGCAGCGTTAGGCTGTGTCTGTGGCACAACTCCTTTTGAGTTTTTGTCTGGTAAAGCTCAGGGCTATCAAAAGAACTTACTGGTTTTTCTAGCCAACACTTGACATGGGCTTCTGATCTCCCTTTCTTAGTGAATTTAGTAAAAAGGGCTGACAATTGTGAGTCCTTCCTATGTCCCTTTGAGATAGATGGGTACCTCCTACACCTCAGGAGTGTCTTTCTCAAGGACCTGAACTCCTGCTGAAACAAAAGTGACAGCAGCCTGTTCCCTTCCAGTTGCAAATTTATGAATAAACAGAATTTGCTAATTTTGTCTCTGACTTGGTTTTGTTTTTGAAAGTAATAACCCTGACAGTTCTTTTATTCTTTCTAGGAGGAGTGGCTTTCTGTTGCTACTAACCTCCAAATTCCTCCTTGATGACTTCTTGGCTCTAAATTAAAATTGGAAACAACACCCCGTTTTAAATTTATGTTTTGAATACTCAAAATGATTTCCGGTCTCTTGAGTTGAAACCTGACAAAATAAATAGTAAAAAATACACACATGCTTTAACACACACAATGTGTATGTGAATATATATATTCATATATATATAGACATATTATATATTACAGATATATAATTTATAGATATACACACACACAAATATGTGTGTGTATATATACATAGACATACATTTATATATATGCATATACATAGCTGTGTGTTTATATACAATTCTGTCCATATAAAATGATTCATTCTGGATAAATACATATTGAAAAAATATGATGCCTAAAAAATATAAACTCTATATATGATTATTTTCTTAGAATTATCTAGCATTGCAAATACCAACAAAGTCAGTATTAGTGGACATTTTATTATCCAAGCAAAAAAAGAAAATTATCTTTCTATTTTAAATCTGACACACATGGTACTAGCTTTTGTGAGACAATCTTGTTCACATTCAGCGTTTGCCACACCAGATTGCCAATTTCTCAAGAATTTGTGATAACAAGAATAGTAATTTTGAATTAAATATAAGTCACTATGCTGTCAATCCTGGATAGGCCTTCCATTCACCTGCTTGGAAGTCCAAATGTCAGTGCCATCATGCTTAATCCCTTTTTGCAGACTGGGATGGAAACTATTTTTTTCTTTTTCCTTCTCTCCTTTTAAAATTTTATTAACACTATGGAAGCACAGAAGCAGTGATTCGTGAATTTCATGGAATGTTTCAGCATAGCACTCTGTCATTTTCAAGCTTCTAAAATGCTATTTCTTTCATAAAAGGCTAAAACAGCTAGGATTATTATTTAGCCCTTTCTCATGTAATACACTAGAAGGAAGTGTTGCTTAATTGTAAATATATGTGTGTTCATAAATATATATACATATATATGTGTAAGTGAATTTTTCCCAAAGGATCTATTCAGAAATAATGTGGAACATTAAATATAAAATGTAATGCAATGTCTAATTTCAGATTTTTGAGTATGAGAATAAATTGGAAAAGCGATTGAGTGGGATATTGCAAATACATACTTTAGATTCTCAACCTGAACTATCAAAATACATGATTTTTGGTAAACAGCAGGAATCTCAACATAATCAGCTCAGAGACACTATTAACAGTCAGAAGGCAATAAGTTTGGTAGGTGTTTTTACAAAGCTTTTGTGTGAAAAATTTTCCTAAACATTTTTTATGAAAATTTTCATATAAAGGCTGAAAATTAATATAATGAGCATACATATATCCTCCAGCTAGACTCAAGAATTTTCACATATTTTTATATACTTACTCTTTTTTATTTATCTACACATTATTTGTTTTGTTATGCCCTCTAAAAATAGTTTGCCACAAAATATTTTAGCATGTTGTAAGAAAAGAAGTCTCCCACATAATTCATGAACTACATATAACACTTAAAAATAAAAATTCCATAATGCCACCTAATTCCATGTAATATTTAAATTTCCCAGTACCCACAAAATTTTCTCAAACTACTTTATTTTTATCTGCAGCAACATCTAGGTGAGGCTGACACATTCATAATTTGGTAATTATGTTACATTAGGGCAAGAGCCACTAGTTGAACCAGCTATGAGAAATGGCAACTTTAAATTTCTAAAATAACTACCAAAATTGCCACTTGTTAGTAAAGTTAATTTATCAGTTTTTGTGTGTGGCAAGAGAAAGGGGTCCTGTTTGATTTCTCTGCACTTGGCTATCGAATTTTCCCAGGACTATTTATTAAACAGAGCATCAAGGGGACAATCGTGGTGTGTGGAGGGGGAAAATTGTGGCAAGCAGGTTTGTGGCAGCACATGGGACTGTGGGCATGTTGCTGGGCAGGACCAGGGTAAGGGACCAGGTGGCTCACTAGACCAGCAGGTGGGACAAGCAAGTGGGGCACTAGGCAGCTGGGGCTCTTTCTCTGCTAAATTCAATAGCACATCAAAAAATAATCCAACATGACCAAGTGGGCTTCATTCCAGGGATGTAAGAATGGTTCAACATATGTAAATCAATAAATCTGATTCACCACATAAACAGAAGCAATAACAAAGACCATATGATCATCTCAATAGATGCAGAAAAAGCATTCAACAAATCCAGTACCTGTTCATGAAAAAATCCTTAACAAACTATTGATAGAAAGAATATATCTCAAAATTTTAAAAGCCAAATATGACAAACCCACACCCAGCATCATACTGAATGGGGAAAGCTTGAAAACACTCCCACTAAGAAATGGAACAAGACAAGGGTGACCACTGTCACCACTTCTTTTCAACATAATGCTAGAAGTCCTAGCCAGTGCAATCAGGCAAGAGAAGAAATAAAGAATATCCAAACCAGGAAAAATGAGGTCAAACTATCACTTTTCACTGACGATATGGTCTTATATGTAGAAAACCCCAAAAACTCCACCAAGAGACTACTGGAATTGATAAGTAAATTCAGCAAAGTCTTAGGTTACAAAATCAATGTACACAAATCAGTAGCATTCCTATACAACAATAATAGTCAAGCTAAGAGTTAAATCAAAGACTCAATACCATTCACAATAGCTACAAAGAAAATAAAATATGGGAATATGCCTAACCAAGGAAGTGAAATATCTCTACAAAGTGAATTATGAAGCACTGAGGAAAGAAAATGTAAAGGAAACAAAAAGATGGAAAAACATATCATCTCTTGGATTGATAGAATAAACATTGTTAAAATGTCCATACTACCTATAGTGATTTTCAGATTCCATGCAATCCCTATCAAAATACCAACATCAGATTTCACAGATCTAGAAAAAATAATTATGTACGTTGTTTGGAAACAGAAAAGAGCCCAGATTGCCAAAGCAATCTTAAGCAAAAAGAACAAATCTGGAGGCATCACATTATCAGACTTTAAACTTTACTACAAGACTATAGTAACCAAAACAGCATTTTATTGGCACAAAAATAGAGACATAGACCAATGGAACAGTGCAGAAGGCCCAGTTAACAAAACCATCCACATACAGCCAACTCATCTTTGACAAAGCAAACAGAAACATACACAAGGGAAAAGAATACCTATTCAATAAAATGGTATTGGTAAAATTGAATAGCCATATGTAGGAGAATGAAACAGGATCCATATCTCTCAGCACTCACAAATATTAATTCAAAATGTATAAAAGACTTAAATTTGAGGCATGAAAACAGAATTCTGGAAGAAAATGGAGGAATAATTCTTCTAGATATCAGCCTAGGCAAAGAATTTATGACTAAGACCTCAATGGCAATTAACAACAAATAAATAAATAAATGGGACTTGATTAAATTAAAAAAAAAAAAAACTTGTGCACAGCTACGGAAATAATCAACAAAGCAAATAGACAACCTATAGAATGGAAGAAAATATTCACAAAGTAGACATCTGAAAAGGGCTAATAACCAGAATCTATAAAGAACTCAAACAAATCAGCAAGAATAAAACAAATAACCCCATTAAAAAGTGGACAAAGACATGAACAGAAGTTTTTGAAAAGAACATAGACAAATGGACAGTAAACATGCAAAAAAAATACTCAATATCACTAATCATCAGGGAAATGCAAATTAAAAGCAGGATATATCATCTTACCCTAGTTAGAATGGCTTTTATTAAAAAGTCCAAAAACAATAGATGCTGAGTGGATGCATAGAGAAAGGAATGCTTATAAACTGTTGGTGGGACTGCAAATTAGTACAGCCTCTATGGAAAACAGTATGGAGATTCCTCAAAGAACTAAAAGTAGATCTACCATTTGATCCAGCAACCCCACTTGTGGGTATCTGCCCAAAGGAAAAGAAATCATTGTATTGAAAAGACACTTGCACTCAAATATTTACTAGAGCACAATATACAGTTGCAAAGATGTATAATCAACCCAAGTGCCCATTGATTCATTTGTTGATTAACAAAATGTGCTATATGTATAGCATGGAGTACTACTCAGCCATAAGAAAGGATGAATTAATGCCTTTTGCAAGAACTGGGATTGAACTGGGGACCATAATCCTAAATAAAGTATGAAAGAATGAAAAAACAAACACCACATGTTGGCTACTAAATTGGAACTAACCAATGAGCACAGATGTGCATAGAGGGAAGTAAAATCATTGTAAATCAAGCCAAGTGGAGAAGGGGGGATGGGCAAAAATCTACTAACACTATTTGGGTGATGGGTACACTTATATCCATAACTCAAGCATCACAAAAGTGATCCATGTAGCCAAAAACATTTCTGCCCCTTAATAGTTTGAAATTAAGAAAAAGAATAAAGTCATCATTTGCAACAACAACAGAAAGATGGAATATATATATTATATTTTGCAATGCAAACAAAAATTAAGCTCGCATAATTATAATTACTATTGGTCAAAGAGGCTCAAATGCAGAAAGTATTAGTACAGAAAAATATCTCAATGAAAAAATGTTCAATACATTAAAAAAGACATGATTTTCATCATGTATGCATTTCATAAACTATAATCGGCTTCAGAATCAAGAACGTATCCACATTTTGTGTTCTGAATCTACATAATTATAAAATTTAGTGAACTTTCTTGAAGTATAAAAAATACAAAATTATGAATACACAATTACATTGAATAGGATTTTTTAATGAGAAAAAATCACAATGCAATTTCTTCAAAAATTTACAAGTATCACACTTTGATCAATAAAATAAGATCTTTCTAAGTTGTCTTTTTATGAAATAATTTTTTTCAGTATTTTATAGTTTACATTTTGAGAGTCTCTTCTTATTAAAGCAATTTTATAAAATTGTTTTTGTAAGCAAAACTTTACATTTAGGATTGTTAGTTGGGATGAGAAACTAACTTGGCACAAATGACTTTATGACTTGGCACAAATTTGTGGTCACTGCAATATTTTTGTTGCAAATATATGTCCCAATCACAGATATTCTAATAAATTAAATTTTACATTAGTCTCACAAATGTGATGTAGTAATTATTTTATGTGCTATATTCCATCTTTCTGACAAGGCAGACTTTTAGTTTTGACTGGGTGACAATGAAAACTGAATCCTCCACTTTTAATTTTGCACATCTTATGATGAGAAGAATTTTCCACAGACTAGATGTCAAATCTTGGTTCATTTTCACTACTCATGCACTTGTGGTATAAGGAATCCAAGTGAGTTTACACATAGCAGCTGGAGTTGTCGAGCAAATCATCTCTACCTTGGGTATCCATCAATAACCTCACTAAATGCTGAATTAACTGATAGCCAAAGACCATTACACCCAACCTTTACTTAGTCCAATTTCTCTTCAGCAAGATCTTAAAATTTCCTAGTCCACTCCAGTGCCACTCAAAGAAAAGGAAATGTGAAGATTACGGGCTTCAAAAAAAAAAAATAATAATAATGGAAAAAGTAAAAAGGCAGCATTCTTTAAAAATTTTATACTATCAATATTAATTTGAATATCCCCTATTTGTTAAAGAAATTGAAGCAATAATTAATAATTTCCCAATAAAGAAATAACCATAACCATGTGCTTTAACTGGTGAATGGTACAAAATATTTATGTAAGAAATTATACCAATCATCTACAATGTCTTCCAGAAAATAGAAGCAGAGGGAGGCACTTTCTAACTCACTCAATGAGGATAACATTTCTATAATATCAAAACCAAATAAAGGTATTAAAAGGAAGAAAACTGCAGTCTAGTATCTTTCATGAACATAGATATACAAATCCTTAAGAGTATTTTGGCACATCAAACCTATCCATTTATAATAAGAGCTATGTGCCACGACCAAGTGGAATTATTGCAGCTATGTAAGACTGATTCAAATGCAAAAGTTAATGTAATATAATCCATCATATGAAGAGATGCAGAAAAAGTATTTGACAAATATTAACACCCATTTAAAATTGATAAATACTCTCAGTGATCTAGGAATAGAGGGAACTTCCTAAAGCTGATAAAGAACATTACCGGAAGATTTACAGCTAATATCATGCTGAAGGTTGGGAAACTAGATTCTTTCCCTCTAATACTGACAACAGGTATGGATGTCCCCTCTTGTAAGCCTTTTCAACATTATAATGAAAGGCTTGGCAAATACAATAAGAAAAGAAAAGGAAAATAAAAAGTATACAGATTGGGAAAGAAGAAATAAAACTGTCTTTATTTACAGAGGTCATGAGTGTTTATGTAGAAAATCCCCAAAACTCAACAGAGACTTACTTTAAGCTACAGTAATCAAGACACAGTAATATTGGCAAAAAAATAGACAAATAGATCAATGGAATAAAATAGGGGGTTCAGAGATGGACACATATAAATAGAGTCAACTGATCTTTGACAAAAAAGTAAGACCAATTTAATGGAGAAAGGATAGTTCTTTTTAAAAGAACAACTGAACATATAGATTAAAAAAAATTAATATTATTGCTTTATAGTACAACGTGAAGTCTGGAAAACTGATGCCTCCCAGTTTGTTCTTTTTGCTTAAGATTGCTTTTGCTATATGAGCTCTTTTCTGGTTCCATACAAAGTGAAGAATTATTTTTTCTATTTCTGTAAAGAATAAAGATGGTACTTTGATGGGGATTGCATTTATTCTGTAGATCACTTTAGGTAATATAGACATTTTAACAATATTGATTCTACCAATCCATGAACAAGACAAATTTTTCCATCTTTTTATATCTTCTACAATTTCTTTTTTTAGTGTTTTGTAATTCTCCTTGTATAAGTCTTTCATATCTTTTGTTAAATTTACTCCTAGATATTTAATTTTTTTGGAGACTATAGTGAAAGATATTGCCTTTTTGATGTGAGTTTCGGCTTGACTATTTTTGGCATATATGAATGCCTCTGATTTTTGTACATTGATTTTATAACCTGAGACTTTACCAAATTCATTTATCAAATCAAGGAGTCTCTTGGAAGAATCCATGGGGTTTTCTAGACATAATATCATATCATCAGCAAAGAGCGAGAGTTTGATCTCATCTGCACCAACTTGGATACCCTTAATACCACTGTCTTGCCTAATTGCTATTGCTAGGACTTCGAGCACTATGTTGAATAGAAGAGGGGAGAGTGGGCGTCCTTGTCTAGTTGCAGTTCGAAGTGGGAATGATTTCAGTTTTTCCCCATTTAGTATGATGTTGGCCATAGGTTTGTCATAAATGGACTAGATAATTTTAAGGAACGAGCCACCTATACCTATTTTGTTTAGAGTCTTTATCATAAAGGCATGTTGGACTTTATCAAATGCTTTTTCTGCATGTATTTAGAGAATCATATGGTCTTTATTCTTGGTTTTATTTATGATGCGAATTGCATTTATAGATTTGCGAA
>CAUYRT010054275.1:0-44509 GCA_963574885.1 Lepilemur ruficaudatus | reverse complement strand
AATATTCTGGCATACTGACTTCCAGAGTTATACCCAACACATATGAGTGTGTGTATATAACCATATAAAAATTTTTTAATAATTTCCTTTTTAAAAAAATATTTATAATTTTTTGGAAATTTTAATTTAAATTTTAATACTTTTCAAAATACCCAACCAAACATTTTTTTTATAATAATAAATTGGTTTTTTTTTTTTTTTTTTTTTTTTTTGGGACAGAGTCTCGCTCTGTTGCCCGGACTAGAGTGCCGTGGCGTCAGCCTAGCTCAAAGCAACCTCAAATTCCTGGGCTCAAGTGATCCTTCTGCCTCAGCCTCCCGAGTAGCTGGGACTACAGGCATGTGCCACCATGCCTGGCTAATTTTTTCTATATATTTTTAGTTGGCCAATTAATTTTTCTATTTTTTTAGTAGAGACGGGGGTCTCGCTCTTGCTCAGGCTGGTCTCGAACTCCTGACCTTGAGCTATCCACCCGCCTTGGCCTCCCAGAGTGCTAGGATTACAGGCGTGAGCCACCGCGCCCGGCCAGAAAGAGATTTTAAAAAACATTAACACTTATGTATAAAACTAAAGTATCTATAGTGATCTATGTTTTTTGGGGCTCCACAAACCAAAAATTTGGTTATCTTATGGAGCTAAGAAAATCTAGTCAAATTCTTTGCAACTATATCTACTATGTTTCCAGTCAATACACTGTCTTAGAAATTATGTGTTTCCTTTTCTTGTTAAAATAATGCATTTTCCCCAGATAAGTTGCAATAGTTTTAAGTAAATGAATTGAGATGAGTATATGGCGATCTCAGCTAGTGTCATGGGACTGGAAAAACAAAGAAATTCTATAAAAGAATATACATACATACAAAAGTCAGTGATGAATAAGACCGCGGGAATATAATTTTTGCTTTCTAAACAATTTTCAATATAGGATGTAAAAGCTGAAGAAAATAATTTATTATGCAATGATTCACTAAATACTAGGTGCCATGTTTTTGTAGAAATATGACACGGAGTTGTAAGTTTGCCATGGAGTATTCTCTCAGCGGCCACTACAAGCATTGCTGGCATTGGCAGGGAGAGTTCAATATAAGCATCATTCCCTTAGAGCACACTTGATATAAGAAAGTAGCCAATAAAATCACAACTAAACATATTTCTTTTCAAATTGTTTGGGATGTTGAATCATAAACCCTGCAGTTCGAGTGGCTTGCAATTGCTGCTAGCAGTGCTAGGTGCCATAATCGTCTCTACACCCTAAGTTGCTTCTAAGTGTCCTATTCACTAAGGACCTTTCTACTCAGTCTCAATTTTCCTATTACCATTTTATTAGCATCCTAAAAATCTTTTACCTATAGAGTTTTGGAATCCAAAAATGATTTTGGTTTCTAGATCTCACGCATACTCAGAACACAGTTTTATTAAAGTTCTGGTAGCAAGTAGCTTTTCATTTAGATTCTAATGTAAGTTAGTTGTCAGGGCCAGAATAAGTGAGGACAGCAGTCATCTACTTAGTGTCTTGTGAGAAGCAGCACATTGTCCATTCCTGTCTCCATCCAAAATTATGACCTCCATTGGTTTTAATGAGAACCTAAAATTCATATATCCTAGGCATTTATTAGTTAAATCATTGAAGACAACGGTACTTTTTTTAAGTAAAAAATAAATTAAATAAATTAGCATTTTTCTTCTGTAGTATATACCAGGTTCTTTTCAGTTCATATGTATTATATTTTTAAAGCTTAATTAAGGCATGATGAACTGGATGAACAGGGCATTTATTAGCTTTCACTCCATCAAAAGAGATCTTGAAACTTGCGACGTCAGGAAAATGGAACAAGGATCCACAGGGCTACAAGTGTCAGAGCTGGAATTCAAATCTATGCCTGATTTCTCTGTGCTATAATATTTCCACATACAACATGAAACAACTTACGTTAATTTAGGTTAGCTCTCAACATTCATTTAGTATTTACTCAATAAGTATTTAATGCACATTTATTTGATAGGCAGCTTTAGAAGATAACAATGATGGCATTAGATAATGTTTATTAAGAGCTTACTATAAACATATACTCAAGTACTTTATATATATTATCTATTAAGGTTTCAGCAACCAACCTATCTGTGAGATAGATATGATTACTATCCCCATTTTATAGGTGAAGAAACACAGGCGTATGTTAAAGAACTTGGTGGATGTCATGCAGCTGGTATTTCAATCCACATAGCCTAATTCCAGTACCCATATTCTTAATCATTATAGTGTACTACCTTTAGAATAACTTAGCTTCAAAACATATAAAGCAAAAATTGTCACAACTATAAGAAAAAAATGAACAAATTTATCACCACAGTGAAAGATTTCCATGTTCAAAATGTATACATCAAAGCACAGCAGAAATCAATAATGGCAGAAAAGATTTGAATTATAACAAATTTCATCAAACTGATAAATATAGAACTCTGGATCCAACCACTGTAATATACACATTGTTTCCAGCACACAGAAACATTTAAGGAAAAAAAGGTCATGTTGTAGGTCAATGCTGCTCAAATTCTGTTCCACAGACCAGATGGATTCATGAATGTCTGTTAACAATCCATGACAAAACAAGTTCAGAAACCATGAGTAAGCACTTACAAAGTTTTATAACAATTTGACACTGTCTGACATCCAAGAGCATGCTCAGTGTGCAAATGTGCTTTGGACTTTATGTATTATGTGCAACTATGTTCTTATGTGCAGTAAGTAGCTGTTCTTATAACAGTTACTCATAACAGTTACTCAGATTAAGAATTTGTGCCAGAATGTCAATTAACATATTACTTTCCTCATCTAGAAATTTTTGTAATTAAAAAAACCAATAATCATCAGGGAAATGCAAATCAAAATCACGACAAGGTATCATATCACCCCAATTGGAATGGCTATTATCAAAAAGACAAAAAATAACAAATTCTGGACAGGATGTGGAGAAAAGGAAACTCTTACACACTGTCAGTGGGAATGTAAACTAGTACAGAGATTATGGAAAACAGAAAATATAAAAAACAGAAAATATAATAAACGTACACAATGGGATACTATCCAGATCTAAAAAAGAATTAAATATTGTCATTTCCTGCAACATAGATGAGCCCGTAGGACATTAAGTGAGATAAGTCAGGCACAGAAAGACAAATATTGCATGTTCTCACATAAATAACAAAAAATGAGCTCATAGAAGTAGATAGCAGAATTGTGGTTATTAGAGGCTGGGAAGATTCTTGGGGAGAGGAAGATAGGGAGAGATTGGTTAACTGATACAAAATTACAGCTACACGAGTTCTGTGTTCTATAACACTGTAGGGTGACTATAGTTAATAGCTATTGTACATTTTCCAGTAGCTAGAAATATTGAATGTTCCCAACATGAAGAAATGATAAATATTTGAGGTGGTAGATATACTAATTACTCTGATTTAATGATTGTACATTGCATTAAAATAATATATATGTATCCAAATATCACTTTTTAGTCTAGAAATATGTACAGTTATATGGTGTCAACTAAAAATAAATGGAAAAAAATCAATTGAACTAAAAAGTGTAACTACTTATAATTTAAAATTGAGAATAATGTAAAAGTGATCTGTGAATTTTAAAAATATTCTCTGTGTGTGATAATATGGAAAGGAAATAAATTATATAATAACTGTTTTTGAATACTAAGCTATTATGAGAGTAATTGAGAATATTCAAAATACAGAATAAACAACTTTTTTGTAAGATAATCAACCAGTTTGGTGCTGACATTTTAAAGATTATAGTTGAGCAATGAACATAATATTTTGTCTGTTGCCTTTGGTATTTATCTGAATGCACAGAAGGATTGCTACAAAATGGCAGATATGATCAAAGCGTAAAGACAAAACTTAGAGATTTATAAAAATAGAGTTTCTATAGATTATTATGATACGCAACATAATTTCACAACATTAACAATGAAGTAGGTGATTTCAATGCTGTGTATCTGTAAAAAGTTATCAACTTTATGAATTTAGCAGAATATTTTTATTTTCCAAAATTATATTCTACGAAAAATGCATAGGCAATTCATGAATACAGAATCTATTTTTTCCTCATCAAAAGGTAATTTAAATATATCCTTAATCTTAAAAGATTAATTATTGAAATTGGCTACTGATTATTTTATATATATTTAATATATGTAAATATAAAGTTTGAAAATAAAGTAATTGTTTCATTTTAGATAGAAGCTAAAAATGAATATCTTGAATTTGAAATCCTTTCCTGCATTCCTATAAGCATATCTTTTTGAGGCTAGTTTCTCTGGATGGTGATTTAAAAATATATCCACAGATTCTTTCATAAACTTCCCTTTAAGAGGTAGAGTTTAATTCCATCTCGTTTCAGTTGACTCCAGTGATTTACTTCCAAAACACAGAAAATGGCAGAAGGGATGGTGTGTGACCTCTGAAACTACATCATAAAAATCATTGAGATTTCCTTCCTTTTGGACCATTTGTTTTGGGAGCAGGCAGCTGCCACGTGGTGAGGACACTCGGGGAGAGGGCCACGTGATGGGGACTGAGGGTCTTGCTAGCGGTTGTGGGTAAGCCATTGTAGAAAAAGATTCTCCAGCCTCCTCGAGTCTTCCGAGGATGCAGGCCCAGTCACACTTTGACGACAATTTTGTGAGAGAGAACCTGAGCTAGAGCCACCCAGCTGAGCTACTCCCAAAGTCCTGACCTACAGAATCTGTGAGATAAATATTAATCATTTAAGACAGTAAATTTTGGGATAGTTTGTCATGCAGCAATAGATAACTAACGCAGTTGATCCATGAACAACATGGGTTTGAACTGTGGAGATTCACTTATATGCAGATTTTTTCTGCCTGTGCCACCTCTGAGACAGCAAGACCAACCCCTTCTCTTTCTCCTCCTCTTCAGCCTACTCAACACGAAGATAAAAAACTGAAGACCTTTCAGATGATCCACTTCCACTTAATGAATAGTAAATATATTTTCTCTTCCTTATGGTTTTCTTATAACATTCTCTTTTCTCTAGCTCTTTTTATTGTAAAAATACAGTATGTTATACATATAATGTGCAAAATATGTGTTAACCTATGGTTTTATTATCTGTAAGGTTTCCTGTCAGTAGCAGGCTACTAGTAGTTAAGTTCTCGGGGAGTCAAAAGTTACACTTGAATTTTTGATTGCACGCTGATTGGTGCCCCTAACCCTCATGTTGTTCAAAGATCTACTGTGCACTTTAATATGAGTATTAATAAAACAAAATATATCAATTGTTTAGATATATGTTATCCCCTGAGAATATTATGGTTATAAATTCAACCCAGATCAGACAAATTTATAAGCAAGAAGCAAGCTCATTTGTTACATTAAAAACTTTAAGTATGATAGACATGCTATCCATCAAAGGGTGTCAAGGGTACTTAAAATAGAAAGCTGCTACTTCCTTCCAAAATTTTAGTTTTGTTATGATAATAGTACAACAAAGAGTTATGACTTTAATAGCAATTCTTTATATTAATCATCTCATCTTATGTACAATTTTAGTGAATAATTCAGTTTTTATAACTATTTTTTTCCATCATTATTTTGTTCTGATTATATTTATTGGAATGTAAATTTGGGTTGGTTGAAATAATAGTAGAGTGCAAGTTTGTATTTTTACGTCTTTTTAAAATTTTGTTTTCCTAGTAATTTATTTACTTATCGATTTATGGCACTTTATAAAAGTATAGGTCTCAGTTGTTTTAAATTAGGGAATTTAAAAGAAAATGCTCCTTTGACAAGATATTTTGAGAAGCACTATTCTAGGCCACAAAAATGTATCTACAAATTTCAATGTTTAAATTTCATCTAGATTACATTTTATGACTACAACTCAATTAAGTAAGAAATCAATGATTTAAAAGATAAAAACAAACAACTGGGGACTTAGTAACATGGAAAGGGTTACTAATACGGGTTCACAATAGCTCACAGGTTCAAAGAAGAATCATACATGCATTCAGGAATCATTTAACACTGATAGTTAACAATTCAAAACTGTAAGATCTAGATTAACGTAGTATGTGGAGAGAAATTGCATTAAATGGTTATATTGGGAAAAAAAGAAAGCTGAAAATTAGTAAACTAAATATCTAAAATAAAAGGTTCACAAAGCAATAAAATTAGTCCAATGAAAGTAGAATTAAGAAATATTATGATATGAGCAGAATTATTAAAAAAGAAAATTAAAATTCAATAGGTAACTCAGTAAAGTCAGAGTTCCATTTGTTGAAAAGTTTCATAAAATTGACAAACCTAAGGCAAGCCTAATTTCTTTTTTAAAGAGGAACATACACAGACACTATCAGGAATAGAAATGTATTTTGTTAGATACAGGAGTGATTTTTAAAAGATAAGAGAATATTATTTTGAGCAGCTTTATGTCAGTAAGTTTCAAGATAGGCAAAACAGAAAGACAAAATCTGAAAAATATATGAATTGCCAAAATTGATTTTAAAAGATACAGAAACCTAGACTACTCCCACGCTCATTGGAGAAATTTCATTAGTACTTAAGTCACAACATTAAAAACTCAAGCTAGGAGAATTTTATATGACAGTTCCACCACATAGTCAACAAAAAGATAATTTTCATCATGTATAAATCCTCCAAAGATATTTATGAATGTTGTGCAAAGTTGACACTAATATGGAAAGGACATTGTGAGAACATCAGATTATAGGTTGGTCCCACTGGTAAACATAGTTGCAAAAATCCTCAACAGCATATTAGCTAAAAGGTACCAGAATTGTTTTTAAAAAGATAATGTGTCATCACCAAAATAGGTTTATCCCAGGATTACAATATAGCTTCTACATTTGAAAACCTATTCATCTAATTTGCCACATTAACAGAATAAATGACAGTAAAACCCCTTAGATTATGTTGATAGATGAAAAAAATGCAATCCATAAATTCAACAAAACCACTTAACAAAACAGAAATGAAAAGAGACTTTTAAAAAACTGATAACAAGTAGTTTTAGAAAGCCCTAAAGCAATATGTTAAATAATTGCAAAATAGGAAAAATTTTCACTTTAATATTAGGAACAAGAATGTCTACCATCGCCACTTTCATTCAATATCCTGTAGGTTTTGTTCACAATAACAAAAAAGAAACAAAAATAAAAGCTCTTAGTTTAAGAAAGAAATAATCAAAATCATCTTATTTAAAATGACAGCACTGTCTCCTAAAACAATTATATAAATTATTAGAACTAATTAGTGAGGGAAGATTTCTTGGCACAAAATTAAGATGAAAAATCAATTGCATTTCTAACCACAAGCAATGCCAAGAGCAGAAAATGTTATATATATAATGCTACATATATGCACACATACATACACTTACTAAGGTACACACACACACACACACACACACACACACATCAAAAAGTATCCAGAGGGGACATTTAAGAAAAGATGCTAAGGATTTTAAGGAGAAATTTATTTTCAAACAGGACAACAAATTATCTTAAAGGTATCTATTCTCCCCAAATTTATCTATGGATTACACATTCAATTAACATCCCAACAGGTTTGTTTGTTTGTTCGTAGTGCTTGCCAGGATGATACAAAATTTATGTGGAAAACAAAACTCTAACAGACAAATAAAATTATGGCAATTATGAATGTGATATTCATGCTAGGATAAACAATTAGACCAGTGAAAGAGAATAGAGAACTTAGAAAAAGATCCAAACATATTCATTCGATACACATTTATTGAATGTCTACTTGCATCAAGGTTAGTTGTGGATGCTTAGGATAAATCAGTGAACAAAACACTCAAAGATTCTTGCTTATGTTCTACTGAATTACAGAAACTTAACACACGGCACAGCTGGCGCTGAAGAACAGTGTGGAAAGCGTGGAACAATTGCTTATGCTTTGGCAATTTCCATTTGAAAAAAAAACAAGAAGAAAAATGAAACCTGATTTTGCCTCACACCTTATTATAACAGCAGTTCCAGATTGAATAAATACTTAAATAAAAAGGCAAATATACTGAACACAAGATAAATATCCAAAATATAAAAAAACTCCAATGATTAATTTTTTTAAAAAGATAATTTAAAAGGTGTACAATAATTGAATGGAAATTTTATAAAAGATGAACACAAACGGCCAATATACATTAAGATGATCACTTTAATTGTAACCAAAGATTTGAAAATTAAACCCCTAGTGCAGGAGCATTTTACATTCACTGGTCTGAGATCAGAGAGGAACACAGGAGGCTTCAAAGTATATGGGTGATGTTTAGTTATTGTGCTAGACTGTAGACACGTTTATTATTTTCTTAAAAAAATGCTCATTGTACCTAAAATTTTAATTTTATGATACAGCTCATGATAAAAAATAAAAGTCAGATATTAAATATGCAAGAAATTAAATAAAAGCCCAAAAGAAAACCGAGGTTAAAAAAAATTTTTAAAAAGCTGCAGTTATAAAGACTGATGATAATAAAAATGGTGATGATGCCCCCAGGTCACTTACAATTTAGCAGATGTCTTTAAACTTCTAAAAATAGGAGAGAGTTAAAGAATTAGAGGTTGAGAAATTGCTGTGAGAACGCAAAGCAGGGTCAGCTTATTTCCTGCTGATGTTATCAGGAGTGCATTTAATAAGCAGGTGGAATCCATGGTTCTTGGAGGTTGGGTAGGATTTCAACTGATGGAGGTAGAAGGAAGCCATCTCAGATGAGATCTGCCAATGGGAGACTGCCAATTTTCATACTCTACATAGTCAAGTGATGCAAAAATATCCTCTTTACACAGGAACATGGGGGTAGTCAAATGTGAAGGATAAATAGTTCAAAGATTTGGCCTTGGTCAATAGGCAATGGTGGGGCACTGAAGATTTTCTAAATATTTGAGTAACGGAGAATAATATTTCATCAAGATAAATCTGGCAGTGATATGAGGTTAACACTGAGTAGGGGGGAATTAGTGGCAGGAAACCAGCCAAAGAGCAACTATAACAATCTAAAAGTGAGCAAATAAATAAAATAAAATAAAATAAGAGTTTCTTAAATTCTTGAAAACCCAAAGATTACACTGCATACAGGGATAATTCCCTCTGTAACGATCACAAGAGCAGCTCCTGCCTGAATGCTCCAGGCGTGCAGTGTCAATCCACCCACCTTGTTTTCCTGCACCTCTGCCACCTTCACCCCTATCCTAACAGGGAGAAATACAGACACGGTTTGAGCATGTGCTGTCTGAGGTGGGGTCAAGTTTGGATTGTGAGGAATTGGGGTCTGAGGAAACTCTCTCAACAGGAAGCTTTCTAACGAAGAAAAGTGATCAGAGAAATTCTTGCTGGGAGTTTCTCAGAGACGCAAATTAAGATGCAATTCAGATGTGAGGTCATCTTTTATTTTGCCCTTCATGGTTAGTAAAGTGAATAGGTCTTCAGAATGATATTAGAGATATTATTTACAAAAAACTTTGATTTAAATGGAAGCTTTAAAAAATTACCTCTATTTTTTAAGTAGCTAATTCAATAATGTGCATATTTGTTGGCACATAAATAAATTCATTATTCGCTTATTCATTCATTCACTCGTATCATTGAGTCCCTACTGCAGAGACCAAGTAGGGAAGCAGGGACAAGGCCATCTTAGTAGGCAGCATTCAAGCCAAGAGTTCAAGAGAGCTGGGAGATAATCTCCAGGCTGTGTTCCAGGCAGCGGGCCCAGGCGGTGGACCCTAGAGATGAAAGAGCTGGTCTGTCCAAGGGTCAGTGACATCCGACTTACACATAGTGAACTGGGGAGTCAGAGTGAGATGAGACTGGAGAAGAGGGTCCCCATCTCCTGGGATTGTGCAGGCCATGGAGAGGAGTTTCAAAATTTTCTAAAACTGACAGAAAACCATTTGGAGAGTTTTTAAACCAGAAGAATGACATTATGGGATATGTGATTATAAAAGATCTTCTGGCTCCTCTGCAAAGAATCGGAGAGTGGATGATGAGATTAGAGTATCTATGACAGTCTACACTCTGTGGATTCTGAGCTGAATGGTCTTTGTCATAGGGGTTTTGAGTCCAGAGAACACACATTTATTTCTTGATTGTAACCACACAGCTTACTAGATCAAGAAACAAGACTGTCTGCATTACCATGACTTTGATATTTCAGAAAATCCTTGCCCAGGAAGACAAAGTTGCAAGTAAAATTGTTTATTTTAGAAACTTTCTGAAAATTGATTTATTTAAAGGATAGATTCCTCCACTAGCCCTGTCAGGATAATACATTGCTCAAATAAGCAAACTTTTAGCTTATCGAATGACTGTTTACTCAACAAGATTCATTTCAATCCGCCTTTCTCCCTGATGCCATCACACTTGAACTGTGATATCACAAACACTACTCAGTCCCAATCATGTTTCATAACTAAAAGATCTGACTTAAACCAGACCTTGATGTGTTACATGCATCTGTCCTTATACTACCCCTTCCAAGACATCACTAAGACTTTATCTAAGAGGTGATGGCTTTCACTGCAAAGCGTGATATACTTGGTTTATTTGCTCAAGAAGATTTTTGTGGTCTTTTCGGGACAGCAGTTGTCACTAGTAATTTTCTTTTATTTGTTATATTTGTTGGTCTCTGTCTATTTCCCTATTATCAGCAGTTTTAAGAAAAGAGAAAAAAAACGAAATTTTCAAAGAAAAGGATCTATGCACTATTAGCTGTCTCAAGGTGAGAGACAGGGCTCTGCCTTATTCTGCAGCCAGTCAGTAGGTGGCAGTAGTTAGCAAGAGGAAAAGAAAGCCACCCCAATGCTGCAAGACTGGGAGGAAACAGAAAAGATGGCAGAGGACTTGTGCCAGAGAGCAGGTACTGTGTTTTTAGCAGGAGAAAAAAACCATGAAGAACCTGATCAAGGTAGAGTGGAAAGGAAACAATAAAGGTATTTAGGACGGGGAGAGGCAAATATATTTCTGGTTCATTTTGAAGGAAAATGAATAGGTGAGTCTGTATGAGCCATTTTGGTTTAGAAAAGGTACCTTCCTGGGCATAGCCTGGATGGGTAAAAGAACAAATTTGCTCTACAAAATGAACTAGAAGAATACTGAGTTTCCAGGTGAAGCTCTGAAGAGAGGGGTCATGGGCTCAGGAAGGAGAGTATTACACAATTTTTCCAGTTGAGATGCCATTAGGCCAAAACAGCTCCAGTACTCTGGGTTCTTATGTAAGCAAACCAAGGCCCAATGTAGACAATAAAACGAAACCTAGAGACTTACCCAATCAGAAACTGCCAACTAACCTGTAGTAACCAGGGACGTTCCACCAGATTATACTCAAACAAGGCAAGTGCCTGGCTGTAGCCAATCAAGTCATTACTTTGCTTCCACATTCGGCCCATAACAGCCCAGTACTCACAGTGCAAAAGCCGAGTTCTCTGATTCTGCATGCTACCCAATTTACGAAGCGTTCTTTGCTCAAATAAACTCTGCTAAATTTATTTTGTCTTTTCTTTTAACAGAAAGTAGGAAGACATGCAGAAGATTGAGGGTCAGATTCAAGAAGAAAACAGCATATTGAGTCCCTGGGGAAAAGGGACTGATCAGTGGGAGAGAATTGAAAATTAGAGACATAAAATATTTCATTTTAAGTAGGTATCTGTATTTTGATTTCATATAATAGCTTTCCATGGTACTAAAACATGCGTAAAATGTCTCCTCTCCGTGCAAACCTTGCATTAGTTATCTTTTGAACAGACAGACGGAGGCAGTGTCCAACGTTGGATAAAGCAGGATGAATGGGGAAATGAAAGTACTCTCTCAGACATTTTTATTTGAATATTAAAAGATAGAGAGACCTCAGAGAACGGAAGAACTCTGAGAATCTTAAAAATCCAGACTTGAGTTACAGACACTTGAAGTAAAGAAGAGAACACCTCCGGTAGAATAGTAGCATGACATGTTTTTATATGGCAAATAGAGAAAGACAGGAGAAATATTCTGTGACAAGGAAGGAAAGTCATTATGTTATAAATATAACATATATTCTCTTAAACTCCTAGTCTTACTGCTAAAAAGTTTGATTTTTGTTTATAAGGAATAATTGATATCAAAAACAAGAGGCTATCTTCAGGAATTATTCCCTTCCCCACAATGAAGTCTTTCCCACGCCAGGCTACCGATGAGTTTAAATCTACATTGTATTGCCCTAGCAATTCTTCTGTAATGACTTTCTAATAAACAATCTCCGCGAAGCTGCTGAAAGCCCAAATGTTTCTCCCACAGTCCTTGAGCAGATGGTTGTGCCTAGTTCAGAGAATTAGGGACAATGAATTATCGCCAAACTTTAAAGCCTACCTTAGCCAACTGACAGCATCATCCTGTGTTCGTTCACTGGACTCAGTAAATATAAGCACCCAAATTTCAGGTATCTCCTAATCTTTTGGTATATCAGCCTTTCAAACTGTAAGTGAAGATAGTATCTCCTCCATATAATTCCCTGAGTTTGTACGAGAATATAGGTATAACAAGATGGAAATGAATCTACTGCCATCATTGTCTATGATAAGAACACTTCAATAAGGCTTTAGGCGGAAGTAGTTTAAAAGATATTTTGAATTTTATGTATAACTAAAATATTTAAATTATAAGAAACAATTAATTTCCAGCATTTATAATTTGTTACATATTCTTTCCCATTTTACGCTTTCATAGATACCATTATTGTTTTTTTCGTAAGCTGCCTCCACGTTATGTCATCTCTTAACATACAGAAGCATGAAACTCTATGTTAACCATCTCTAGACTCATAGGTTCTATCTGATGATGATGATGATGACGATGACTATAAATTATTTGAAAACAAAGCCACACCTTCTATTTTTCACAATGGCTATAGACTCTGCAGCCAGTGGAGTTTTATACATAATAAATTCATAACAAAAATTATTGAATAAACAGAGCACCTATTTTTCAATTTAAAAATAGCAGGTAGCCTAATCCATTCTACCATGTCTAGCAACTCAAAAGTAATAAAACATATCTGTCTTCCACATTTTTTTCTTGATTCCCTGTTTTCCATGTCAGAGATGTAGATAGAGGTTTATGCAAGAGTATCTCTTGCCTAAATCATTCCAGTAGCTCTGTCTTTTCCCTTCTAAGCAACAGGTATATAAAATGATTAAGAAGAGAGAAAATTCACAATTATACATAAAATAAGAATCAGGTAACCACAGTTCCCTCCTTTTCCACTGTCTACTTTTTAACTTGTTAATGGTAATTGAATTGTAAAAGGAACCCTAGGGGACCCCTCAGCTAGTTCTCCCTTTCATCCTGCTTTATGAGAGTTATTCAATTTTTTAGTGTTTCTACAGCTATAATATGTCATTATTAGAAAAGGGCTCATGCAAACATCTTTATTATCATGCAGAAAGCAAGTAGATTTCAACCACAACATGTAGACTTTTACACATTTATTAAAAATGTGATAAAATATGAAAAACAAAAGCTCTGGAGGGTAGGAGACAGAAAAAGGAATTTTAGCTTTTAAAATATTTATTGCTATATAAAAAATTAAATATCAGTGTTATTTTGACAAGGATGTTTGGTACACTGTAATATGCACATCTAATGCTGTATCTGAGCAGGGTTAAAGAACCAATCACAGAGGTCATGAGGAAATGTGCTCTAGAATACCTTGATGGACAGCATCCCTCCCTAGGGCATGAGATACAGAGGTACAATCACCGAAGCAAAGTTTATCATGATCATCTATCAGCTGTTCAAATAACCAGGCCTTATCCAATCCCATGTCAGCCTGATGGACTTTGCTAGTTAAACATCACATCATTCCAGTACATTAGGAAATGTCAGTCTCATATCTAGTCACCTGACCAAGAGAATGAGGTTTTCAGGCAGCACATTTGATGTGACTGGGAATAACAAAATATTTATCTGCATTCTTCTGACTGAGGAAGTAAGGCAAGTGCATAAAATCAGGACTATCAGATTTTCTGTGATAAACTACGAATGAATGATAAAACTTAGAAGACAATTTGAAGATTGAAAGCATGATTAACCCAAAATGCAATGCTTACAACAGGCTAGAATGCTCAGTAGATAATAGACAAGTAACCAAAAAAAAAAAAAAAAAATCATGTTGACTAAAACTCTGCTGAAGAAATCCAGGAAAGATTTTACTGAATTTGTATTTCATTAGTTGTGAGATACAGAAAACTGCCAGTCAGAACATGTGAAAGTTTCCCTCCTGTGATCATTCCATTCAAATAGTTGAGCAATTGATTTTGTGGAGTTAGCTGTCTCTACCTCAATATTTCATATTTATTGGATCACTCATGCTGGGCTAGATATTAAGTTCAAATTTGATGAACCTGACAAAGCCTTCTCAAGCAAGTGTTTTTATTATTTCTATTTCACTGATGAGGGAATTGAGACAAAATTTGCTTAACGTCAAACAACTAGGAAATATCGAAGTCAGATATTTTGACACCAAAATTGCTTTTTGTGAAAAGTATGTTAAGTATTTATCTAGTCTTAAAGTTATATTTTGGTGATCAGTTCTTATCTTTTACTTAACAAAGAATTTGTTTCTTATATTCTTTGAGCACACTGATGCATGTGTTTCTCCAATATGTAGCCGTGAATCTTTTCAGAATGTCATCATATGACCAAAATATCCATCACTATGCATGCTTTTTTAACATCCTCGTGAAAAACAGAAGCATTTCATTACACGGATTCCTGCTTCCCTACCCTTTCCGCTTTAAGAATGGCTTCCCATTAAATTCATGATCCAAGACTAAAAATAGAGGGTGAAAGTTACAGCTTGCTAGGATTGGTCCTTTTCTTGCTTCTCTCATAATTATTATGTAGTTTAACCTTAATTAATATCCATTAATATGCTTTATGTAGTTGATATTATCCTGGATATTATAGATTCAATAGTTCACATTTGAAATCTAGGACAGGTAAACAGAGCTTGTATTTAAAGTTTCCATTATCAAGTAAACCAATGTGAAAATCTCCTAATTCTCAATTACCTGTGAGGGCCAAAGTCAAATATGTTCTCCCTTAGTTGGACACATTTTAGTCATAGCAGAGAAAAAGAAAGAATTCCATTTCTTGGTGAGTACCTGCATATACAAAGATTCCACAGGAAATACTGCAGAAATCAAATAACTTCAAAACACTCAACTGCTTAAGATCTGTGGAATGGTGTTGACCTATATCTAAAAGAAAAATGAAGCAGGTGACAGAGCACATGTGAAAGTTGAATGTCCTCAGATGTCAGTGGGAGCTCTCTTGGGTACAGAACAAGATGAGGATTCACTGTAACTACACCAATAATATAGATTCTCACATAGCACAACAACGAATATTTTGTTAATGCCACCGATTTATCTTATCCTAGCTACACATATTTTTTACAATATAATGAATGTGTATGTGACAGAAAAGTGCTGATTCTATAAATAAAGACTTCTGAAGAAAGTAAAAAGTAGCATCTGTGCTTACAGATAAAGGAAAACAGTGAAAACTGATTTTTAATATGAACATAGAACGCAGAGATATGATTGAAGGCATTATCATAATGGATTTACTTGGCTATAGTCAATTGAAAAGAAAGAATGTTGAGCATTTTTGTATTGAATGCTGACTATATGGAAACTTCCAATACAGGATTCTTGGAGAAAATAAATTCTACTTCTTATGATAAAAAGATGTTGTAACAGTTAAGAATTATAAAGCTATATTCAAATATAGCATGTTGACATAAATCCCCAAACTTAAACATCACATTTTTTATAAATAATTACTAGGGTAGTATTGATGAGAATTTGTATTGTAAGCTGAATCTTGTAAAAAGCAAAGCAAGAGAATTTCCAACTACAAAAGATTTTGAGGCACCATCTAGTACATATAGTACCAGAAACTCAATGTAATATTTTCTTGTACAGAAAATATGTAATCTTAATAGGAGATATAAACAGATTCGTATTATTAAAAGCAAGTATCTTTATACTATAGATGACCACCATAGAAATTGATGCCTGGTCACTGTGAAACTGATATTTGCTACTTCAGTATAGAATTTTGCATAAATCTTTTATATGTGAATTGAATCCTAAAGAACTCAGAATTTTATAAACTGAATGCATTGGTGATGCTATCTTATTTACTTCTTCAACAGCTATTTGCCTTCTTATTGACTTTTTAAACTCTTAATAAAACCCAACCTCACCACTTAATTACATTTACAAATTCAACAACAGCTAACAAAGTGATTTCATCTTTTTTATAAGTTAGCCAAAAAAAAAACCAAATCTATCAGGATCCAGATATTTCTGTCACCAAGGGTTTTCTTGTTTGTTTGTTTTTACCTTAAATCAAAGAAGGAAATGTAAAATGTATAATTTTTAATTTTTATCAAATAATGTTAATTATACTATTAATAATAATGACCAAAATTCATTATGATTTACCACATGCCAGACACTGTGGTTAGTGTCAGACTGGAATTAGTTCATTTAAATTTTACAATAACAGTGTGAGTGTGAGTCAGTTCTCTTCCATGAGTCGGGCAACTTTACCTACGACTAACAGAAATACCAACCCCAACTATTTTCCAGTAAGGTTATTTATTATCTTACAAGATGTCCAAAAGTGGGTGGTTTCATGGTTGACTCAGTAATGTCACCAATGACTCAACCCTTTCCACCTTTCTTTCTTTTTGCCATCCTCTGAGTGGGGAGTGGGGTAGAGGGGGATTGGATCTCAGCTAACTAGCCTCAAGTTGGTTCCTGTTATAATTGATTTGTGTTCTTCAAAGAGGAAGTCCTTTGAAGTAACTGCAAATGTGACAACATTTGGAAATAGGATTTTTGCAAATATAATCAATTTAGGATGAGATTGTTAGGGTGGGACCTAATGCAGTATGTCTGGTGTCCTTATATGAAAACAGAGACATAGGAGAAGAGAATGCCATGTGAAGACACACACCCAAGGAGAAGACAGGTATGTGAAGACTGAGGCGAGATTGAAGTTATGCTGCCACAGCCAAGGAATTCCTGGGGCTACCAAAAGCTAGAAGAAGCAAGAAAGAACCCTCTCCCTAGACACATTGGAGGAAGGATGGCCCTACCACTTGATTTTGGACTTCTAAGCTCCAGAAATGTAAGAGAATATATTTTTAATGTTTAACACACCCAGTTTGTGGTACTTTGTTATAACAGCCCTAGTAAACTAGCATAGCTTCTACCTTTGTCCAAGGCAGGTGTAGTAGGTGCAATAAAAGACAGATGAAGAAATAGAACTGTTTCTCCTTTGAGTTTCTTTCTTAGAAGTGGAGAAATCACTATGGAATTCTGCCATAAACCCAACCAAAGCCAGTGACCAGTAAGTGCAATGGGATTGCCATGTTTTGCTTAGATTAATCATTGTGGGTAGAATAGTTATTAGAGATTAACCACACTAACCATTACTGTTTCTATTACATGCATATTACAGATGCGAGAACTGAGGCTGTGCATATGAGGTCACCTACTATAAAACTGAAGCCAGAACAGTCTCTCATATCACAGAATAGTTTAACATATCCAGCAGTGCTGTGGTTTATATGGTTATGGTATATCGTCTTGTTCTCCGTAAGTTATAATTTACTGTGCTTTCCTTTCCTTTGTTAATCCTAAAGAGAGTCATGATAAAGGGCTTGAACATGAACATTTATTATTTGGTATAAAGCTTATTGAAACTTCTAAATTAAATTCAGTTACTCCCTAAGCTTCAAGGAGTGATGAGCCATTTCCACATTCAGGTATCAAAGCCTTAATTCATAAAACAATTTCCTAGTTGAGGAAAATGAATGGCATGATGTCTCAGTTCAGGCTGCTATAACAAAGTATTATAAACTAGATGGCTTATAAACAACAGAAATGTATTACTCACAGTCTGGAGGCTGAAAACCTGAGATCAGCGTGCCAGCGTGGCTGGATGAGGACCCTCTTCCAGGTGCCAACTGCTCACTTTTTGTTGTGTCTTCACATGGTGAGAAGAGGGGGACTGGCCTCTCTGTGGTCTGGCTGATAAGGGGACCAATCCCACTTATGAGGGCTCCGCCTTCAAGACCTAATTTCCTCCTAAAGTCCCTACCTCCTATTATCATTGCATAGACAGTTAAAATTTCAACATATGAACTTCAGGGGACACAATCATTGAGTCCATTGCACAGAAGATAGAGAAGTAGAAATTATATTTAAAGTGCAAGAGAATTAGAGGCAATCTACACTACACCAGCAAGCTGGAAAAAAAAAAATGGGGCAGGAGGAGGAATAGAATTTGAAGACAGAATATGAGTGTGGCAGAAGGGAAAACAGTGTATCAAACTGATAACTACACCAATGTTTCTTTTTATACAACGTGCCATACTACAAAATCCTCATTTATTCAATCATCAAGTCCAGAAACATGGCCCCATGATGGTACTGGTTTGAGACGACAGCTACAGTGCTTCAATGAAGACATATTTAAAGTTTTATTTAAAATATTTATCAATGCAAACCTGAAATATGACATAGATACCTTCATTGTCCATGACATGTGTTTCACTTTTCTTTCTAGCTTTGGAAAAAACAGGTGCTAAGTGTTACATGTGTGAGTCCATAAAGCAATGATGACTGGATTTTGACAATGGAGAATATAAATACAGTCATCCCTTGGGATCCACAGGGGATTGATTCCAGGACCCCCTCAGATACCAAAATGTGCAGATGTATGAATCCCATGTATAAAACCTATGCACATCCTCCCATATACTTTAGGATCATCTCTAGTTTATTTATAATAGCTAATACAATGTAAATGCTATGTAAATAGTTGTTAGGCTGATTGTTTTTTGTTCATATTTTTGTTGTTGTATTGTTATTTGTATAATAGTTTTGATCCCTGATTGGTTGAATCTGTGGAACCCATGGATACAGAGGGCTGACTGTACTATAAATTAGCCATACCAGACTTATGGTGATAGTCCATAATACTATCTAGCTATTAAGAGTCCACCACACAGACTTCCTTGTCAACACTTCCTCTTTAATTAATTTTACTCTACCTCCCTGTTCCAATCAAGCTTCTCTTCAACTGTCACCACTCATCACTTGGAAAGAATCTGAAAAAATTAACTACACAAAAGAACTCATGCAACAGCTGGTATCTTCAAACAGTGACAGGAAAGAGGGTTCTATTTTAATGAGCAGTGGTGGCTGAAGTAATGGTTCTCTAATAACGGAATGCCAGATGCGAGGGAAAAGCTGGGGCCAAATAGCACACAAAACCATTGCATATTGACTGGTTTTCCATCTAGGACTAGTCTACCTCTCACCTACATTCTTTCAAGTTATTTTATCACACTGCAAATATTTTAGAGATAAGAATATCTTGGCAGTTACAAGGCACATATGATTATGCCATTATGCCATATGTGATGCCATTTCAAACTGTTTTTTTATTATGTAAATACTTGTTTCAAAACCCTATACCTTAATTGTGGTATAGGTATATATCAATTGTATTTACAAAATATACACTCTGACTGACAATATTCAATGACTTAATATAATGTTAGTGGAATACTTTCATATGTAAAAACCACTATAAATGAAGAGCTTAAATGAATAGACTATTTTAACCTTTATACTTACATATTTGAACAGCTGAAATAATTAATCTTTGTAATTGAAGAGGTTCTACTGCAGGGGTCACTACTTTAGCAGATGCCTTTATATTTTTGCAAGTGAAAGTGTTCTAGAGAGCTGTGGAATTCACCTTAGCTGGAGAGAAACAGCTGGAGTCTGATATATTCAGTATTGCAGCCTATAACACTGCAGATGAAAGTGAAGTGGCTGACAATATATATAATGCTTTTTATAAGTATCACTGAAAACAAAAGTATCCTCTGTAATGCCTGCAGTAATTGATAATCTTTACACTGCAAATTATATTGATTAAACCATTCAGAAGATGCCAAACTATTACAGTAGGACTGTCTGGGTCAGTGAAGTCTACACAAAGCATTTTGTCCCGTATGCTTGTTTGCAGTGACGCCTGCAGTAATTGATAACCTTGGTACCACTCTTACATTGGTCAAGGCATTCAAGCCACACCAGACTATTACAGAGTGTATTTCTGGATCAATGACTACACAGAACATTATGCACAATATCACATCCTTATTGTCGGTAATGTGTGAATATACATACATTGCATGCTAGTGAGGACAGTATTTAGAAAATAATGGAATGTGCTTCTTTGAAGTATGCATTTATTCTACTTACTAGTTCTAAATGGGCATTTTTCCTAATGAACAACTTATCAAAACACACAAAGCATTTGAAAGCAACATTACTGATTGGGTTAGGCTTTACTTAAACTACTTGGTTTAATTATAATGATTAAGCTGCCTACTGGGATTCAATTTTTAATGACTTAATTTAATGTGCTGTTCATTAAAATGTCACCTTGTAAAGTTTTTCTTTATTCTGTTATCAACTTACTGGGCACTCAAACGAAGATAAACATCATCTAAAAAACAGTTACTGAAGCACGTATGAATTTGGGCCTACAAACTTAGATTTATAAATAACTTTTTTTCCTCCAACACAGTTTAATTTCTGAGTGGAGAGGCTCCATTTTGAGAGGATTGAAAAAGGAGCAAACAATAACAAAGAACATCTTTCACCTTTTATATTTTCTTTAACTGAGCCCTGAAAGACCCTGGGCTAAGTAAGTGATGTGCTGGAGACCATTCCTACTGGCTCGCGAGCATTAGTTGTTAAAATTGCAAGCTGGTTGACATGTTGATAGCCTGAAATCTACCATGGTGGGAGTATTTACACCAGGGAAACCAAAAGACACAACCTCCAGAATTGGCTGTTAAACATTACCAGCACACCATACCCTACAACTGAACAGCATTAAATTCCACAAATATTCTTAAATGCCTTTGTGATTGTTATGGTCAGGATTATGTCTCACCCCCTAACTCCCAGTTCATGTGTAGAAGCCATAACCCTCATTGTAACTGTATTTGGAGATAGGGTCTTCAAAGAAGTAAAGTTAAATGAGGTCATAGGGTGGGGCCCTAATCCAATATGACTGGTGTCCTTATGAGAAGGGGGAGAGACAACAAGGATGCCTATGCAGGAAGGAACGGCCATGTGAGGACACAGCGAAAAGCTGGCCATCCGCAAGCCAAGGACAGAGACCTCAGGAATAAAGAACATCTGTCATTACCTTGATCTTGAACTTCCACACTCTAGAACTGTGAGAAAATAAGTCTACGTTGTGTAAGCCACCTTGTCGGCTGGATTTTGTTACGGCAGCAGGAGCAAACTAAGGCAGTGATCCAGAGCGTTAAGGAAAGTAAGGGCACCAGCATGCATAACACATAACGTATAACCTAAAAGAGTCTGTAACCTTGTTTTGACATAAGACATATGTGAACATTGTAATGCAAGGGCAGGAGTTTACTGGAGGGAGAGAAAACATCTGGTTGAGAAAATAGAGTTCATGGAGGAGGTGGCAAGTGAGCGGGGTCTTAAACAGCATTTTGATGGGTGGTAATAAAAGGGAGCTCCACAAAGTCAAAGGCAAAGAAGTGACAAAAATAAAATAGTTTCTTAAAATACTGATTCTTAAGTTTTGTTACAACACGGGCTTAACATAGGAGACGGATGCCAGTAAGTGCTGCAAGAAGATGCACTGGTGAGCTAGACAGAGCTGCGGGGCAAGTGTTTCGGACGTGGAAAGAGCTGAACGTGTGACAGAGATCACTAAACCAGCAGGGCCAGAGCGCAGGGCAGATTCTGGGGCTGGGGCACCTGTGTTCAAATCATAGCTTGATAATAATAATACCTAAGGTGCAGGTGATGTTAAATGATTAATATTTGTCCAAAGTGCTTAAATTTGTCCTTGGCATGTAGTAAGTGTTATGTATCCACTAAAACAAGAACAAACAAACAGAAAGTTCTAATGGAAATGGTAAGAATATGGATTTGAGAGATGATGATGATTATATTATTTTGCTAGGGCTGCCACAGCAAAGCCACTGGCTGGGTGCTTAAACAACAGAAAATTATTTTCTTATAAATCTGGAGGCTAAAACTCCAAGATCAAAGTATTCACAGGGTTGGTGTCTTCTGAGGCCTCTCGCTTGGTTTGTAGATATCTGTCTTCTCCCTGTGTATTCACCTGGTCTGTAATGTCTGTGTCCAAATTTGTTTAGGTAAGGACACCTGTCATATTGGATTAGAGCCCACCCAAATGACCCCATTTTAATTTAATGATCTTTTTAAAGACCCTATCTTCAAATACAGTGATATTCTGAGCTACTAGGAATTAGGATTTCAATATATGAATTTTGGGGGTACACAACTCAGGCCATAACTATCACCAACAGAAAAATTAAAGAATGATATAACCATTTGTATGGTACAATGATATGAGAAGAAAGAGAGAAATAGAAGATGGTTCCATCTTTTGGGTCTGTGGACAGGATTCGATCTATGGCAGAATGATACGCAAGAGCGTGAACACTTTCCTATTCATCAGGAAAGAATAAAAAGCACACTTTTAGAGCCAAACAGACTCAGATTCAAACCCTAATCACTGTTGTGAGACCTGAAACATCATCTTTTTAAATCTTAGTGAACTTGTCTACAAATTAAGGCATCTTAAATATTCACTTTGCAGTATCGCTAGGAGGATTCAGTAAGCCAACTTCTGTAAATGCTTCTAAAATAGTACCAGACACAGAACATAAAGCTTGGCAAACATTATTTTTTTTTGTCTTTATTGTGTTGCTTGTTCATATCACAATACTAGGGGAAAGGGAAGTGCCAAAACATACCCTAACCCCTAAAGTTCACCTTGATGTTAGGATTCTCCTATCAAATGTAACCTTTGAGATGTTTTGTTTATAGCAGCTCCTTTAAAAGTGAATTTGCATATAAATTTATCTGTCAACAATACTGGGGCAACTAAGAAAAGGTATTGCATCAATAAAAAGGGGAGAAGTAGATCATGGAAAGAATAACAAAATCTACTATAAACAATTTTGTCCTAAGACTGACTGTACTTATAATGACAATTATTCCTCTCAAAATTCAATCGGAAGTCAATGTTTACATCTGCACTGTATTTTTAGTCCACATCTGGGCTACATATTTTAAATATAACTTGAACAATCTCATTTTCACTACAAAACTGAAGAGAAGAAAGTAACCGTGGTTTGTCTCAAGAAAGTAAAATTGCTAAAATGATGAATATTTTAGAATTCAGGATTTGGTACTTGCCTTAGGGGTCCATGAAATACAAAATATTTAATTTAGAGATTATGCATTAACATTAGAGTTGCATTCAGAATGAAGATGATATTTTATAATTAAATGTCTGGTGCAGACAATGCTTTCTCTATGTACTCTTTAGTTAATGTTATGCTATGGAGATACAGCATCAGAGCACTCAATATGGTCATGAGATTTCTGTCTATCAAGACATTTTATAATTCAATCTTTATATCAGTGGAGACAAAGGAAATATACTTGTACAAAACCTTTTCTTTTTCCAATTCATAAAGTAGCTTTCTCATTTACTTTAAGCTTTCTCATTTATATCTTTTCTCATATATTGAGTGGCAGCAGTGATATTTATGTTTCAAATTTAAGGAAAATGGCTACACTTAATCAACAAATTTAAATGGCAAAGTATCCTGATTTTAATCATTTTTTTTAAAACTTTTTAATGTCAGAATTTATGCTCTTAAACAGAGTATAATAATGATAATCTCATTTCTTTTGATACCTTAGAATTGTTACTATTTACAAAAAACTTTCCACCCTAACTTAGTGTAAGGATGAATTCAGGACAGAGTGGGCTATGCAGAATAGAGCTTTTCGCCAACCCACCCCCAACCCCCAAAGGGTCTTAGAGTTCCTTGCTTTACTGTGTCCATGTGCCTGAGTTTTTTGACTTTTGTTTTTCACTCTTCTATTTGCTATTGAACAGTTATCATTCTTTCTTATATACATTCATCTGACTTTTTAAAAGTCAAAGGGGGTGATAATCTCCAGGCTCAGCACCCCTCTGTAACACAGCTAATCTTGGGCAGGTCACTTAGCCTGTAATTGGGGGGGGGGGCAGGTAGAGGAAGACATGTAGGATGTGTCGGTATGGCTGAAAGAATAAATGGAATGGTGCATGGTGTATGAAAAGCTCATGGCTCACAGAGGTAATCAACTGAAAGGACCAACTACATTTGCATTGACAGCCCAAAGGCTTTCCTCATTAGCAACAGCTAGCCTCCTGGATAAATGAAATTGCCAGTATTTCAAATTATCACTGTCTTTTAACTTTATATAATCTGGAATGCTACAACTGAAGAGTCTAACAATCTCCTTCCTAAGCCAAGGCAAGGAATAACATCTGTTGTGTGTGTTCGTTTACTCCGTGGGGAGAAGTATGGGATGCGAAGATGTTTCCATGAGCTATGAACTATTATCACGACTACCACAAAGTCCTTTCAAGATATTAGACTATACACTATCAAGTCTAGTTTCATATATAGAAATTCCATATCCCTTGAAAATTCTCTAACCTGCGATAAAGAATAGCTTTGGAGATTGTTAATGCATAAGTAAATCATTAAAACAAACAGTGAAAAACCACTCCAGACAAGGAAAGCATTATAAAGCAACTGGTACTTGATAAAAACAAAAGCTAAGGGGTAAGTGCTTAGGAGTTGCTTGTTTGGATGAAACAGGAGCCAGAGGAAATTTTTTCTCCTGTTTCTTTATATTAATGAATCTTTGAAACTATTTTGACAATTAATCTAAGTGTCTATTTATGTAGCATGGTAAGAAATCAGCTCAGTCCCCTGAAAACTCTTTTATAAATGTAGATACCTGGGCTTTACTTCAGAACTACTAAATCAATCTTTTGAGAATTCTGCATTTTAACATGTTTTGCCTGTGATTCTTATGCACTAAAATATAAGAAATATAACTTTAAGACTCACCTATTGTTTCTGGATTTTTTTGTTTGTGAAATCGTTAAAGAAATGCATCCATACAGGGTGCCCCAGACCCTACTTAGGTTCCTCAATGCAACCAATGCTAAATAAGCAATGTCTTTCTACATCACTAACTCATTCAATCAATATTTATTGACCATCTGCTCTATGGTAGGGGATAAAACAATGAGCAAAAGCAGACCCTGTTTTGCTCTAACAGGATGCTAGGGACTTAATCCCAAGCATTCTGTCCCTGCAGAATTCATATGTTAAAGCCCTAAACCCCGATGAGATGCTATTTGGAGATGGAGCACACACATACATTCATTCTCTACCTCCAACCTCCCAGGAGAAGCCTAGAATGTGGCAGCACACAATATATTTCAAACATGCATAGTAAAACCACATTATTTTTGGCATGACATTATAATATTTGTAGAAAACCACTTGTGTACTAGAAAATTTAGGCTGTATATATGATCTATAAACCTTCACAAAAAGCTGGCAATGCTGTGGGTTTTCACACCCACTTTACAGTTTAAGAAACTCAGAATTTAAATAACTTGTCCAAGGTTAGACATCTGGGCAATAGTCATTTTGGCTCACCCATAGGGAGGAGGTCCCCTGACCATACAGAAGGGCTTTGCTATGGAATTGCAAATGCCTTAATGTTTGAGGCTACTCTTTTTCTTCTTTCCCTACTCTGATTTTCACATGTTCTAACTGACAAAATTTAAAGGCGGGGGTATCTGATGTGAAAGGCAGTGAGCAATTTATGCGTCCCCTTCAACATCACATCTTTCTCTCACATGTTTACTGGGAGTCGTGAGAAACGAACAATGGCTCCCACGTTTCTCACCTGGCACATTGAATCTCTGCCTCGTCCTAAAGCACTACTCTTGTTCCATATGTGAAAACCATCCTCGCCAGCTCCCGCCTATAGCAAGTTCTGTGATTTCTCTTAATTGTCCCTGCCAGTTAGGGCTGTCTTTATGGCATCCAACCAGCCTTTGATGGAGGATTCCTGAGCAAAAATCTTATAATTTCTGTGTTCAGTGGCCTCTAGTGTTGAGTACTCTCTAACTCTAAAAATATCATTGTCAACCCTGTCTTTCCCATTGTGATTGCAGAACAACATTTATCCTCACGTATT
Source organism: Lepilemur ruficaudatus (assembly GCA_963574885.1). NCBI lineage: Eukaryota > Metazoa > Chordata > Mammalia > Primates > Lepilemuridae > Lepilemur > Lepilemur ruficaudatus. The sequence goes on along the minus strand of CAUYRT010054275.1, from coordinate 18,221 downwards.
TCTTTTTCAACAACAACCCTCAAGCAGATCTCAAAAGTCCTTTTAGCTATATCCACAGTCAGATCTTCTTTTTCTTCAAAAAATCATTCACACTGGGTATTTCTTAGAGGCTGTTTTTGGCTGTTCAATCATTTGCTTCTCCATCCTTTAATTGGAGCCCTTACTTCAGCCCACATCCCCTCCTTTTCATGCCACGGGCATTGTGTTACCACCTTCAGTTCCGTTTTCCCGTATTTATTTATCCTTCTGAGGATTTTTTAAAACTCTTTCCCCCTTTGATGCCTCGTGGTCCACTCTTGCCCTAATCTCAGGCTCTGTGTTCCTTCCCCTTGCTTGGATCCTTTTTTTTTCCCCCGGACTTTGGTTTCAATCACACCGGGCCTGTTATTTTCATTCTCTGTAGTCATTTCCTCCGTTAATTCCTCGACGTTCTCCTGCCCACCTCCCTTTCGTCTTCTGTAGATTTCAGATAAAACTATTTCTCTTGAAGGAAATGTTTTCTGACTCCTTTATTTTTTCCTTCAAGGGTTTTCTTTTCCCTGCTGTTCTCCCACCCACCGAAACCCCGTTCGTCCCAAGCTTGGTCGCCTTCCTTTGCCTTTTGTCGGTGGCCCTCGCTGGACGTCCGCCGTCTTTATTCCCCCCTCTCTGAAGCCCCTCCCAACGCCACCCTCCTCTCCCCGGGAGATTTCCCTGCCTTCTCTGTGGCAGATGGGCTTTCTTATTTCCCTTCCCCTTTTATTGAGAGCCCTTGGATCTATCCCAGCTGTGCCTTCCTCACTTTCATGATGACACGCGCTTAACCAGTTTGCATAGGTGCGGCCCTTTCCTGCAGAGGTCACACGTGATTCTCTTTTTCCAGCAAGCACTGCTGTGCCCTTATTCTCCGTAACTCAAATAATGTTCCTTTTTACATGTTCATTGTATTTAAATGGTTTACTCAACTGTATATATTACATATACACATATGTATGTATGCATATGTATATACAATGGAAGGTTCCTATACCAGCCACATCCCTTCTTTGAATCTGCGACTAACTTCTTTCTAGCGTTGCCAGCTTTAGTTTAATTTTACGTTACACTATTTCAATTCCTAAACTCACTTTCTGCTTTTAAAGGAAAATGTTAAAATGGAGGAAACGTATTACAAGCAAGGTCACTAAATTTTCCACGTTTGTTGCTTTGCAGAAGAGAGGAAATAAATATCGTTATCTTTGATTTGCTAAATAGGGTGGCCCAGTTCTCTTTTTACTTCCAGTTCCTCTTCTCTTGGTGTTGCTTCCAAAGTCAACTCTATCTGTTGCTTTGAAGCTGCCTGCTGTATGGAATTGGAATTAAAGATAACATAACCTCTTAGGTCATTCCAAATAGGTTAATGATCAGGGCCCCACAGATCAGCTTGTTGCAAAGCTAATTTCATCCTTTCTGAAAGACACACACACACATACACACGCACTAACACTTTTTAAGTTTAAACATCTTCTTGATATATTCTTAGAGTAACAGTATATAAGCAGCATACCCATCTACAGATTATCTAGTTGAATTTCCTCCTCCTTCCATCATTCCACACATGAAGAAATATCCTCCTTTCAAAATTTTAGACATTCCTGCTGTCTTTACCCAACCTTGATAATAAAACCAAATAGACAAACCAATTTAGCTTCCTTTTCCATGTCTTCTTCCCTGTTTTTCCTTTTTTTCCCTCTAACATATTGACTTCAAAAAAAATTTTCTTTTTAAGACATACCTCCAAAATTTTGATTGACAAATCAGAACATCAGAGAGGAGAGAGAACTGGGTTTGTTGTGCTGACAGCTCCTCCATCTCCATGTGAAACCACAGCACACTCCCACCACTCCTGCTCTAATACCGACTTGATTGGCTGCATTATCTCCTGTCTCAGATCCCATCTCAGCCCATAGCAGCAGCCTGCATTCTTCTCACCACTTCTGAGTGCAGGACGTGGAGGAACATCCATGCAGAGGCTGCTGTGTGCATCTGTGTTACTAGGTGCTTCACTTTTGTTTATTTTTTAATCCTTGATGTTCAGATCCATTTAAAGTAGACTCAAGTATCAAGAAATTCTCTTTTAATACTCACGTCTCTTCTGTAAGGTTAATACAGATTACACTACTGCTCCTTATTTGATCATTGGAAATTTGAAAACAGAGAAACCAAGTAACTAGATCGAATTCCTCAAGAAAATCAGTGAAAACTCACGACTAAGTCCTGGTTCTATAGATATAGACCACGATTCTAGCTCCGTAACACCACTGAGGATTCTCACAGTTTTACTCTCTACCATATGTGATGATCAAAAATTACTAAATTATATATACAGTTTTCGGTCTGGGCTATGAGTATTTGTGTTGAGGGAGAAATGAGAGAAGGGAATGGTAGAATCAATCTACTTAAGTCTACTGACCCTCTGGCAGATTATCAAGGAGACAAATCAAAATTCTATTTCAAAATAAAATAATGAATAACCCTCAAATATCAATATATATCTTTGGGACTATTTCAACTATTTTTCATAAAATATGCATTTAAAAATTAAATATATAAAAGCTCAATTACACATAACTCAATAGATATAATATAGCTAATATTAATTAAATGCTAACTGCAAGCCAGGCAACATGCTAAACATTTTGTATGCCCTATTTTATTTAATCTATATGATGGCTCTAGGAAGTAAGTGCTTTTATTATCCTCATATTATAGAAAAATAAATTGAGAATAATAAATAATCCCAACTTGACTACTGTCATACAATAAATAACTGGTAAGGCTGAAATTCAAGTCTAAGAAATTGTTTACTTTTAACTATCAAAGCTATATTATATTACAGATACTTTTTAATATTACAACCATATATAAAAATGTGTTACTGCAAAGTTTCTCAGATATCAGTAATATTTTCCTTAATAAGGCTTAAAGATTTATTTATTTATTCATTTGTGTTTGTGGTTCTTGTTTTTTTTCTTGTGCATTATTCATTTTCTAGAGAAGATATATGGATTTTTTAGTGTGGCTCTGCCTAGCAGGCAGTTTTGATGCAAAAATTGTGCTTTTGAAAAGAAAGTGCTTTTTAAATTTGAATTTTGGCTTCTAAAATTAATATTACTATAGTTTATTATTGGTTTGAGTCAGTTTATATTATTTGTGCAACAACAATCTATATTGTGATGCAATCAAGCCATAGAAAAATAACAGGGTAAAAGCTTGCAAGATCATCAGATAATACCTTGTTTTGATTCCCTAAGGAAATACCATCTGCTCAGTTTCTGAAAATGGTGGGAACCTGATACATACTTGCTATAAGAAATAGACATGCATAGAAGAAAAGACAGAAAAAGAAAGGCAGCAAACACAAAAAATTACCAAATATCTGAAAGAACAATGTTTAAAATGCTTGAAAAGGAGCAGAAAAGCAGATTTAAATAAGATAATAAGAAATAACTATGAGTCACAGGGCTTTCTCAAAAAGAAATGATAATTAATTGAGAGATTGCAAATATTTTATTTTGGACTTCATATTGAAAAATTAAATTTAGCAATATTTTAAATGTGTCAGTACAGATAAATAAAATCTTTACTTTTAGAGGCTTAATGTTTCTAATATCTGAGCAATACATAACAAAAATATATTCATTAATGCAATTATGCACTTATTTAAACATGTTTTGCACATCTTTTTTGTGTGAAGCAACATATAAAATACATATTATAATTTCAAAACTCCTGTGCATTTTAGTAAAATACATCTTTTGTATTATAAATAAAAAAGAGATAAGATACAGTTTTATATAGAGAGAGTACAAATCCTGCAAACACCATTCCCATCCCATCCCTGAAAGGGAAAAAAAAAATCGTTGAGTTACTACAGTTGAGTGCCCTAATGTTATTTATCATAGCAATTAATTTAATCCAGTATGCTTTTTTGGAACTGCTAATGCTGGACTTTCCTTCCTTGAAAGTACTAATGAACAATAAAATGACTCATTTTATTAAATTTATCATACAGTATATAACACATATCAGGAACAGACATGCATGCCTTGGTTGTAAAGAAGGGTATCTGAAAAAAATTTATGGATATTTCAGGACTGCTATTACCATCAAATCAAGATTTAATATTTAAGATCATTCTTTCAGAAAAAGCACCGCTAGACTAAAAATTACCTGAAAAGTCATAGACATGCTGATAGCACAGACAGGATACTAGACTGAACCTTAACGAGCATATTAACCCTGGCCATGTGCAATCAAACTACATATGGCTGGCTGACTTCAAATACATTTATGATAGAAGAGTTTTTGAAAATAACGATATATTGGAGCTTTTGTGGCAAAACTATGGTCAACTTTTACCTCTATGGTTGCCCTGTTAATATCCAATCAAATGCTTCTGATCCCTTAGTGACTTGGAGATCTTGTCAATAATGAAGGGTAGGTAATGACTCAAAGTGGCAGCATATTTCTGACCACTTTGACATGAAAGGTCTTTTTAACTGTGAAACTCTGGTAGCCTAGATTAGATGATAATCTATGGCCTACAATTATTTGTCTGGACATTTGATTTTGGAAAACAATAGAAAAAGATGGTAAGATGTATTATTGGAAATTACAGAAAAAATAAAGGAATGGATATACTTGAAATTGATTTAACGTACTTTGTATAAATTCACAGTAGCACACACTAATTTTACACAGTAGTAAAATTATATATATGTAGTATATTAAGAAAATTTTATGCTTAAGTTGAATACAATTAAGATCACTTAGGTTTCCAAGCAAGATAATCTTCTGTATAGAAAATCAGTTCAAGTCAGGGATTCTGAAAAAAAGTGCCATCAACTTCAGTACTTTTTAGTGTTAGAAGCTATAAATCACTGTGGTTTTTTTTTCCCTCTCTGTAATGGTTGCAATGATCTGCTGTTCCGGGTCTGGACAGTTACATGTATCTTGGAGCAAATCCAGAAGCACTAGATGAACCTTTAGCTAACTGAAGTAATTATGCTTATTTCTTTTGGAACGTCCTTCTTTGAAATCATATTTGGTTTTCCTTCCAACTCTCATGACATGTTTATGGAAATCAAGTATAATTACTTAAGGTTTCCTTTCCTTGCCAACCAAATAATTTCTTTGTGGTGTTTTATACCAGCATTTGCATCTAAATGATGACTATTCAAAGACATTGAGTAGTAACAGTTATCATATGATTGAATACCTGGTTTTTATATTTTTAATACTGTGAGTAATATTTTTTTCTGAGACAAGATCTTGCTTTGTAGGAACAATATTTTAAAAATCATTGCCAAATGAGTACGCTTAACTTCTGATGATCACATTTTAACTTATTTAAAGAAAGTGAAAATATTATAAAATAATATCAAATACATTCTCCTTTGACCATGTCTCTTGGCATGCATTCAGAAGATAACAATCCCTTATGTCATGTAAATTTTCTAAACAGTGAAATAAGTGCATTTTTCATTTCAGGTTGTAAAGAGTGTTCACGTTACAAACCTAATGATTATTTAATGGAAGGAACTATATCCGTTTCATATATTTGTATTAATATTTATATAGAGTTGTTCTAAAATGAGCAATGTGACTTTTATAAAAGTAATGGGTTATGATATTTTGAATGTTGATATTCAGAGGTGGAATAATAGTTTTCTAAACATGAAGATAAAATGTTCTTAATTGTTGGGCTTTTCCTTTAGCAACAGTTTCCAGCCTAAGGGCAAGTGCAAGACAGAACAGACATAAAGAATCTTAGCACCACTGTTTTAATTTCTGGCATTCACAGCATTTAGCAGTCGAACGTCTCAAAGGAAAACAACCACTTTCATTTTTGCCTCCTGCAGCCACCCTGTCAGGGGAGAGGTCTAGGCTCAGAAAATGCAGCTCATTAAAATGAAGAATTTTCACCGACTTTGATATTCACAGTTCACTGGGGACGTACTACCTGTTCACCAAGCTATTTTGTCTGGAAGGGAGTTGCAACACAGCAGACTATACCTTAATTAAACTGCTTTAATCAAATTCATTAGGTCCCTAACATTTATAAAACATACTGAGTTATGATACTGATATTCTAAGTATATATTTTTTAAATTGTCAAGCTTTCTCCTTTCCTTATTTAATGGGTGCACTGAGCAATATTCAGAACAATACTTTCATCTGCCTCATAAGTGTCTTTACTGGCATGCAAGGTACACACACTCTTTGTATTTTCTTGCAAACAGCTACTGCTGCTTTCAGATGAGAATAGCTACTTCCTAAGCCCATGCACATTTAGTTTTAGAGTCATTACCTGAAAATGAAGGATTTGTCATTCAAAATTGAACTCTGTAAATAAAAGTCTTAATATTCTACTACTAACTTTATTACCATACAGCAATTGGAATAGAAAGACTTAAAACATAACCATTGTAACAAAAAGAGCCCAACACATTAACACACACTCACATCAATACCCTAATTGGGCAGTAATTGTTTATAATACAGATATCGGCTTTAGGCTTCTAAATATTTCTTCTGACTGGCTTCTGTAGGCAGACTACAAAAGAACCTTTTCTTGTGCTTCCTGGGAAATTTTTGTTCTGTCTTTTAATAGCTATGAATAATTTTGGCTCTGTTGGCTTCTGGCACTAAAGGGCTTTTTTCTTCTACATTGCAGCAAAGAAAATGAAATTTCTCAGGCAAAGTTTAATGTTCCCTGAAATTCTCACCTTGTATACAGATGCTAATTTATAAAATGACAGCCCAAGAATTGTACACAAGTGTGTCATATCTTATTTTAGTAAACCTTAAATACGTATAGAATTTGAAAGTGAGAAACAGGAAAGCCTTAATCTGTTGGTTGAACAACCTGATAATAGAGAAAAGGTTAATGTTATCAAAAGTTCATGAAATACCTATTTTGCATTTCATGGACTTACTGTTTGCAGAAAGCAATCTATATAATAATAATACATCTTAATAAAGTTACTAAGTTGGTATTTAATCCATTACAGATATTTACATAGTATGCCAAGATCTTTAAAGCTCCAGATGTGTTCTGGAAAGAGGAAGAAAAATTAACAAAGAAGGTGAGTAATTGAGGATAAAGTAAAAGTTAACGGTAAGGTGGGTTAGAGTCCAAAAAACTATGACTGTGAGGTTAAAGATTTTATCATTTTAAACCATATTGATTGAACATTTCTGAGTAGCAGACTCACATAATTTTAATAATGTTTTAGGAGCCATAATCTGGTGATGGTGCACACAATGGATTAGATCACTAAAAAATTACAAAGGACACAAATTATAGAGACTTACAATCACTCTGATGGGAGGGGAGAAGTTTATAGTAGAGTCTTAATAGAAGAAATGGTGGAGGTAGAAGACATTTTGAAAGAAAAGAACACAAATCTTTGGAAATACAGAACTAGAGATCTGGAAAGAGATAGTGGCCAGATGTAGAAATGTGGAAGTTTAGATATATACAATAGAAATAAGATAAACCACACTAGTATTTCTTAGAAATACTCAATAGGAGTAGGTGACAATTGTAAGGTGAGGATAGAAAAGTACAAGAAAGGCGTTTAGGATTTAATTCTGGAAATATTCTCTGAGGGGCAGGTAAGGAAAAAGAAACATAAATAGTTTAAGAGAGATATGATTGTCAATAAAAGTAGAAGGCAAACTAGAAAAATGTAGCATCCTCATTAAGGCCAACAAAGGAAAGAGTATCAGAAGAAAGACTTATCAAAAGACTCAAATACCAGTGTGAACAAGAAAAATAAAAGAGTTGGAAATATGGATGCCATGGGTGACTTTTGAGGGCAGAATTCAGAATAGCGGTGGGGGATGAGAGCAAGGCTATAAGCTGGGGAAACGTGGGCAGTGAGGAAGTGCAATCATGGTTATGGTTCACTCCACAAGAAAGGTGGAGAGTGAGAGCTGGAGAAAGAGCTGTGGAGTGAAATGAAAGGTTTTTGTTTGCTTGTTGTTTTATTAGGAGGGAGAGCTAAGTTAATTAGGATAGAAAAGGGAAACAAAAACTGAAAAACAAGAGATTGATGATGCTAGTGAAAAGGAAACTGTGAGAGTCAATGGAGAAGGAGGTAAGAGGGTGGGGGAAATGTGTATTGTCTTTCCTTCATCAAGTTGGCTAGCCCCCTTGAGGATAGCAATGCCACATTGAGTGCACACCTTGCACTGCAAACAACCATTTTTATGTGTAGAGATATGCACAATATGAGTGTGCACTGTTCCTTGCAGCCTCACGCACCTATAATGTTCACATGGTCCATCAGCACATAATTCGGGTGGACCCACAGTAAATGGTAGCTCAGCAAGACTCAAAGCAGGTTCAAGGTAAGCATGTCACATTTAGGACTGAGTAAGATGGGGTGCTGATAACCCCACTTCAAATGCAGAAAGAAGGCAATGAGGTTCTAGTAAATATAAATGACCTAAGAAGCCTGTCATATCCTTTCCTACTTACGGTACTTCCCTGTATTAGCCAACACTAGCAGTGAAACTGATGACCACAGAAAGAAACAAAATGATCATTCCTTTTTCTTTCAATCCTTCCTTACTAACATCAGTAAACTAAAGGCAGAGAGTATTGGTAAAATGTGCACATATCAAGAAGTCAGATAAAAACAATCGAGTTAGTTTTGTGTAGCATTTCTCCTGTTCTGGTAAGAAAACACACATATGCATATGTGAACTACAAAATATGAAGTGCATAATTTTAGTAATTCTACACATGAGTTAAATGCTCTTGCATTTGCACATAAAATAGACATTGTGCAAAATAAAGATGAGCATTAAAATGTGTGCTAACAATTTAAAATTTAATATTTTTTTACTTAGAACAATATTAAATAGCAAATAAAAAACACCATATCAAATTGAGAGAGTGGCTGTGGAAGAAAGGGGAAAGTGTTGTATTATAGCACCTTCATTTGTATTCATTTCTTTCCTCTTGCAAGGGCTCACCGTTTTCATTTTGCACGGGGCCCTGCAAATGATGTAGCTGACTGTGCCTTGAGACTGTGGCATTTGAGGTCAGAACTTCATGCCAAAAATTTCAGCTTTGGATAGATGGGATGAAACCCATTTCAGGCATGAGGAAATACCAATGCAAATGATCAGAGGTGGGAATGAATTCATTGTGTTCAAGGAACAGAATGAAGGCCAGTGTCTCTGTGACAGCAAGGAAAGTGGTCAAAAATAAGGCCAGAGTGGTAGACTGAGGCCAGATCATATAGATTTTCTCCTTGCTGTACTAGAAAGCTATTGAAAGTTTGACACGGGGGACTTTATGACTGATACGGGTCATAACACGATTATCCTGATACTTATAGCAAAATGGAGAACTAAACTCTTGCCAAAGGATGCCCTCCTGTTACACTTAGAAATGATACATAAAATGTAACAACTGTAACCAACATTTAAAAATGTCGCAAAGCACAAAGGAAACAAAGGAAAATCCCTGAGTGGCAGATGGTGAGAGAGAAATCGAGGCTTTAAATGTGTCAGAAGCTGATGCAGGTTTGAAGCTTCTGTGGAATGCTACCTGCAGAAGGACAGGACAAGCCAAGGGAGTTCCACTGAGCCTCCTACCTAAAGCCCAGTCTTGCTTGCATTTACCCTCAGAGACTAGAAAACTCACGCTCACTGGTTCAAGGCAAATGGAGAATCATCGGCAGAGTCAAAGAAACCAAAAACTCCTGCGTGAACTGAAAGATTAATCCCAAACCAATTAGTAAGGAGATGAGAGATTGGAACACCATATACAAGCCTGAGGTCACAGGCTTTCATTAGAATTTATATCAAAAATACAAATTTCAAATGAAAAATGTATAAATATTTACAAAAATGATCAGAAACAAAACAGCAAAGGAAGAATACATAGGCCATATCATCTGACAAAACAAGAGACAGCTAATATATCCCACTGGTTTTGAAATACAAAACATAATTTTAATAATTCATGGGTCATATAAAACATGGAAATTATGAAACATTTAGAATCAAATGACTTTGAAGTATTAACTACCAAAATTTTTAATATATCTAAAGTAGGATTAGAAAGAAATTTATGAAATTAAATGTATGCACGCATGTATGAAATTAAATGTCAGAAAATGAGAGAATGGATATTTAAGAACAAAGTATTGAGCTCAAATTAGAAAAATAACAGATGAGGGAAAAGAATGAAAGTAAAATGAGGAAAAATTAAAACAGAAACACAAATATAAAACAGAAAATAAAGTCATTATAAAAGATTGACAAAACCAAAAATGAGTATTTTTTAAAAAACCTATTGAAATAGGTCCACAGAAATATGAGAACTTGGCATACACTAGATGCAGCATTTCATGCCAACCAAATGGTATTGGGACAACTTGCTGTCTCTAAGAGGAAAAGTAAAATAACTTGTCTACCTTACACCTTACACCATATACATACATACATATATATATATATACACACATCTCCAAATGTATTACAGGCATTAGTGACAAAATTAAAATTTTAAACTTTTATAAGTAAATCTAGAAAGATACTTTTTTGACCTTGGGGTAACAAAAAATTATTAAATTAAGTCAAACATCAAAACATCATCATGTTTGACTTAAACATCACAAAGGTTAATATTGATAAATTCAACTTCATTAAAATTAATTTTTTTTATTTGAGAAAACACACATAGACACAAACACATACACAATTCAAAGATGAGCCACAAATGGCATGAGTATTATGCATGCACGTCCATAACAGGAAAAATAGGAAGGGTACATATGAAGGTCAAAACATGCCATCAGAGAGAGTGAGGAAGGATGGGTAATGGGAATAACAAGAAATAGTAAAATTTCAACATATTTAATACTATTGCATTTTCACAAAAGTAGAGTTATGGGGTAACTATGACAAACTGTTATTAATAACATCTGATAATTCTGTGAGGTAGATACAGGGATTTTGTCATTTTCTGTACCATTCTACTTGTCAAAATATTTCATATGAATGCAATCTAGCAACACTGTACTTTTTGCTCTGTGGGGAATAAAACGCTGGTGGTTGGATTTAAAAGCAAGAGGATCCCTTAGGTTGCTGAGGCAATAGTATAGAAAGAAAGCCGATGGTAGTTTGCTTCAGGTGGGATTTGTGGGGATGGATTCAGGATATGCTTTTGACTTAGAACAGAGATCGCTTGACTAATAATTAGAAGAAACTACGGCAGAATACACTCGAGAAACACGAAATGATCCCCAGGTGTTGGTCTGAGGGACTGAGTGAATGTGGTACCATCTCAGAGAGGGCCAAGACTGGAGGAGTGGGTTTGGGGAAGAAGCCTCAATTGGGGTCCTCTTTAGTCAGATTTGGCATGGCTTTTAGACATCCCTGTGGAGTTTAAGAGATGGGTCTAAGGTGAAGATACAAACGTTGGAAGTATGTGCATTGAGATGGTTCCGGTCAAAGCCTACGTGGTATCACCTAGGGAGAGAGTGTAGATGAGAGAAAGCCAAGGGCTCCAGCAATATTTAGAAGTTGGAAATAGAGGAAGAGCAGGTGGTAGAGACAGAGAACAGGGAAGAAGCAGGAGGAAGAAAATAAAATTGACAAGGAGAGCCAGAGATATGATGTTGACAAAAGCTAAGATGTCAAATCTGGGGGAATAATGAACTTTTTCCAAACAGTGATTTTGTTGTAAGTGGGAGCTGAGATAACCAATGGATTCTGAGATGTAGGGAGTGACCTTGGGGTGAGCTGGAGTGGTGAGAATGAAAGACATCTCAAAATGCTCTGCTGTATTAGTCTGCAGATAGGAATATTTCATTTCAAAGGGCGAAGTTAATTATTTTGGAGAGACATGGTAATTGTTGAGGTGAATTCACTGAGGAAGCAAGGATGGATATGATTCAAAGTGTAAAACTGGACTGCAAATTTGAGAAAGTAGGATCATAGAACCAAGATTTTGGCATGACCTTTTATCTATTTACTAGAAGTAGACAGCAAAGCATTGTACTATTCCATATTTTTAATTTATTCAGTTATATATCATTGAATTCGATGTTCTGTATTTCCCACACCATCAAATATTATAATGCACTTTTATTGTTAAAGCTTATCATGCACACATTTCAGTAACTGCTACTATCAACTGCCTCACATCCAGTGTCAAATAACATCATCATAGTGCCTTCAATATCATTTTGTGCTAAGTGCTCCCTGGGCCCAGTGCCAACTGAAAAATGTCTGAGCCCTAGGGGATATTTGAATGTAGAAAGTACACCATTCTCTTACCCCTTTCCTCAATTCCACTCAACTCTCACTCAGTGAGAAATAAACAAACACTATGTTGTATGCAATAAATTCTATATGGCAAGAATTTTATATTTCTTAAAACAATATATCATTTAGGTAGTGATTACGAGAAAAATCTGGATGTATACTCCTACTCCCCCATTGCCTCAACTGATTAGATTTATGTTTGAAAGGATAGTGGTGTTTCTTCTAATACTTTTAAAGTGCTCTTATTTTAGACCCAGAGACAAGAATCATGGTTTTATTTAGTGACTTAGAATTGTGGAATTTGAGAAGTTGAAGGGATTTTAAAGATTTAATCCAACCTCATCTATTTTCAAATGAAAAAAAATGAAAGACATTTTAAGAAGTTAAGTGATTTTCCTAAATTACATAGCTTAGTTTAGTAAAAGAGCTGAGATACAAACTCTAATTTCTTATTCTGGCAAGCATGTATTCCAGACTACTTTTATTAGTTCATTATGATATGGGCGCTTAAGTTGTAAATGTATTTGCTGTTTATCACCTGCCACTGAGTTTATAAATAGTCTGCACTGATTTTAGTTGACTTATGTCAATGTTTTGCAACTGTTTCTGATGCAAACCTACTTCTGAAGAGTATAAAGATTTCTAACAGTACTGGAGACTCTAACACTCTTGGAATGGGGAATAAGCCCCCTACTTACATCCCTTACTGTGCTGAGAATCACTGCTTTCTTTTTGACAAGGAGAGTCTTAGAAATTTACTTTCTAGCTTTTATTTCAGAAATTATTATAATATTTAACATGCTTTTTCAAATTACACATCTTTAACCTACTTTGATGATTACACATAAATTTCCATCCCACTCCCAACATACACACAAATACACACACACGTTCCTCAGTGAATTTCATTTCTAAAATAATGTGATTTAGATTAAAACTCTTAGAGGGTAAAATCTGGGTATTTTAGTTTTTTTTGCCAAATAACCCACCGAAAATCTCTCTCTCAATGGTGTACTTAAAAATAATGCTGAAGATTTAACATTTAATGAGGTACTTATTATCTAGTTAGCATTTTCATAATTTGTATTTGAAGAAAGTTTTAAAAGGAAGATGACTAGCTTGGTATCTAAAGGGGTGGGGAATCTCTATCCTCAAGGCCACACATGACCCTCTAGATCCCCAAGTGCAGCTCCTCTACCAAATCCAGACTTCACAGAACAAATCCCTTTAGTCTGTGAAATTTGGATTCAGTCAAAAGACTACACACATAGGCCGGGCGTGGTGGCTCATGCCTGTAATCCTAGCACTCTGGGAGGCCGAGGCGGGCAGATTGCTCAAGGTCAGGAGTTCAAAAGACTACACACAAGGATCCAAAAGGCCACATGTGGCCCCAAGGCTGCAGGTTCCCCACCCCTCATTATTTTCTTCTGTAGTCTTCAATTTTAAATGTGAAATTTAGCCTTATTATTAAACAAAGAAAATAGTTTCTAAATGGATGTTCACTTCAAAAAATTACAGATTAATCTACCCAATATTATCTTCAATAATTTTTCGAGGACCTCATAAATTGTAACAGTCATAGTTGGATAAATGAGTGTATCATAACATCTCTTAAATAATCTGAATATTAAATTTTCTAAGTATTAAATTTAAAGCTTCTCACCTTCATTTAATTGTCTGTACATCAGTTTAGCATATAACTTCCAATTGGGTCACATAAAAATTGAAAATAGATAGCTTAGCAGGAAATTGAGATAAATAAAAACCTTTAAAAAGAAACTGGGAGTCATTTGTAAGATCTTTAAAATTAATAATTAAATGGACTGAGTAATGATAGTAATAGGATATAAATGATCATAAAAATTCACATAAGAGAATTGAAAGGAACCTTGAACTGTCCTCTATTTCTTAAAGACTATTTCAATCCTTCCTTCTCAGTCTCTAGCTGTCAACTTTACCGTCCGTTCCACCAGTTATCCTAGCGTTCGTTTCTCTAGAGGAGCCTTCCTTGAACCCCTTAGAATGAATTGTTCCTGTTTTAGCATGCTGTTAATAGTTTTTGGCTTTCTAAAAGGATATCTTAGATTTTACTGTTTATGCACAAAGCAGTGTTTCCACCAGAAGATGTGTCTTGAAGGCAGGGCTTGGGACATATCCATCTTCACATCATTTACATATATTCACTGAATATTCATATGCAAATTTTTGATCAATAGAGTGTTTTCAAGTTCCTTATCAAAGTTTTTACCTGGATTATAACATTCTGTCTTGATTATTTCCTCTAACCTGAGTTATTTTCTGTACAATGTCCACTTATCGAGGTTTCTTAATTCAACTTCCTAACTGAAGAAATAATAATAGCTGTTCATTGTTTAAAGCGGTATTATCCAATAGAAGTTTCCACAGGGATGGAAATATTCTATATCTGTGCCATTAAATACTGTAACAGGCTCCATGAACCCCTGTATGTTTTTTATAATCCTCTCACTTAACTACTTGACCTTTGGAGTTGTTTCTCACTAATTATGGACTCTGAACTCCTAGCCTCAAGCAATCTTCCTTCCCTCCCCTCTGAATATGCTGAGGATTGTAAGTGTGAGCCACCAGACTCAGCCTGAAAAGACGGATTTTCTACAAGACAAAAGAGCTGAGATTCTGAAGGCTCCAGGGCCAAGATCACCAACCCTGGCAACCTGTCCCCAAATGCATGTAGCCTCTTGTGAGATACATCATGACCTGCCCCAAGGCACATGGCTCCTCTTTTAAAAGCCCATAATATCCATTAGACGCTTCTCCATTCTCCCAACATGATGTCTATCATATTAAAAATCTCTTTTCTTCCTTGGCAATGCTCATGGTCTCAATAATTGGATTTTTGTACAACAAGCAACTGGACCCAGACCAAAACCCCCTTGCAGTTTCAACAACAATCTCATCAGCCAATACTCTGTCATTTAATCCTAGCCGCATGTGACCACTGTACACATGGAATATGGCTAGTACGACTAAGAAGCTAGTTTTAATTCCATTTAATTTCAATTGAACTTAAACAGCCACATTTTGTTTATAGCTGCCTTATTAGAAAGAATATCTAAAGCACAAATTCTTCGTTTGGAAAGGTTTTAACAGGTGCTTTGAAAAATACAGAGGTTCTGTGGTCAATTTTTTTTTTTTAATATGGGTAATAATCGCTTTATTAAAGATTTACTTGGGAGGGAAGAGTTAGAAAGATGTTGAAAAAAAAAGATTTACTGTTCACCTAAACAGTTCTAGACACTATATGGCAAAATTATATGTATTTTTCTGTATACACTGTGTATTTACATATATATATATATATATATATATATAAACACACACACACACATATACACACGCAGACACACTTACATGTTCTAATTCTGTGTCCACTGTCTGTTTAGAAAGGCCACATTCTGGCCTAAGAAATAATGTCCAAACACATTAGCGTGTCTTACAGGCTACTAAAAATAAATAAACAAATAAAAGAAAGGCAAACAAATAATCTCTGCTCTAGGGAAACAGTTCATTCTGTCTACTCTGAACATTTCTCGTAGTTTCCCTGTTTGAATCATTTCTGTACTGCTTTTTCTTTCTTCCATTCTAACTAAAGTCTGCTCACTTGATCCAAAAAGAATCTCTATTTAAAAGAAAGAAGCTTTTGTTTCTTTAAAATCTAGTAGCACTTATAGTCTTTATAGACTATTCTAGTCATTGAGAACTTGTAGATACCTTCCTCCCAACACCGTTATCCCCAACTGCACCTTCATCATCCATGATTAGTGTATCTTCCGTTATCTGGATGTACTACCTCCCTTACGAGCCTGTGACAGCCTTGAGTGAATGGACCCTATCTTATGCTTTGTGCCTAATGCGCATTAGTCATTGAATGTGTATAAATATGTTTGATTTTACAAAAACAGTCCTAATTTTCAATGACCTCAAAGAATACCTATCCTTAAATATATAGTCATTTTTTGTATCTACTTTAAACGTTTTGTTCTACAAGGTTACATCTATATTATTTTTCCTTGAGAAAAACATTAGGTGCACCTGACTATTTTTAAAATAATTCTTAAATTTTAACTCTTAAAAACTGCTTTGGACTAAATGGTTGTGCCCCACCTCTCCCAAACTCGTATGGTGAAATCCTAATCCTAATTAGGAGGTGGGTCTTTGGGAGGTGATTAGATCATGAAGATGGAGCCCTCATGAATGGGATTAGTGTCCTTATAAAAGAGACCCCAGAGAGTTAGCTAGCTTCTTCCATCACGTGGGAACACAGCAAAACGGTACCATCTATGAGCCAGGAAGTAGACTCTCACCAGAAATCGAATCAGCTAGTGCCTTGATCTTAGACTTCCCAGTCACCATGAGAATTAAATTTCTCTTGTTTATAATTCATCTAGTTTATAATGTTTTGTTGTAGCAGCCCAAATAGACTAATTTATATTTTAATATTTTGTTATTATGAAAACAATTCTCTTTCTTCTCTTTATTCAGCTAAATAATTCCAGTTCTAGACTAGCCCTCCAGAATTTATCTAGCTAGGTAAAATTTTAGCCATTTCATGAGGATGACTTTGGACCACAACTAAGGAAATCTTACAGAAAACAACTTATTAAGAAATAGAGAAGAAAAAGTGGGGAAGAAGGTGTTATTATCCACAACAGCTGACACCAAAAATTGTAAGGCTAATCTCATTTCTGTTCGTCGTAAAAGAAAAACAAAAAAAACTCAATTTATTTCTCTTCAGCAAGAACACAGAAACAAAAGATTCAGTCAGGATTTTAAATTTACAGTTCTGGGGAATGTTTAATATGACTTTAGATTTGATACTTAGACCAAAGATCCCTTTGATGGAAATGACAGCAAAATTGTTCATAAAAACAAACCAGGTGGTCTACAAAATAGTAGAGTCATTAGTTATTGAAAATGTTACAATCTACAGTTCAAAACATTTCTAGTTTCTGATATCTCCAGGAGGTTTAGCAAATATCCTGAAGAGAATAAGTTGATTACTCAGAGACTTTACAGCCATAGGAAAGAAAGTCCAGTGATCAACTGCAATAAGCTGTATTTTGTTCAGCAGGATGAAAGGGCCAGTTTTATAGAATTACAATAAATATTGCTAAACAGTACTATAATTAAATTTTGCATATGTGTTACAAAGAGATGAATAGCAGTAGAATATGCCACCACCAAATTTGCCACTTTGACATAAAGATTAATCTGGGCTGAAAGTAAGCAAAAAACAGCAGATGCAAGAAAAGCTCAGACCAGGTGCAGTGGCTCACGCTTGTAATCCTAGTGCTTTGTGAGTCCAAGGCAGGAGGATTGCTTGAGACCAGGAGTCGGAGGTTGCAGTGAGCTATGATGATGCCACTGCACTCCAGCCTGGGCTCAGGAAAAAAAAAAGGAGCTCTAAGCGAGACATAAATTTACAAAGTTTCCTTCTCTCCCTTTCTACCAAAAAGGAGAAAAGTTAATCATTAGAGGCAACTGTGGGAAGCAATTCTAGACCTTTTTCAGCCAAAAGATGGCCCCAGAGGAATCTACATAAAAAACCTAACTAAATAGCCCCCTTTTCAAGGTTTCCACCATATATTTATCTTCCCACAATTTGCCACACCAAAAACTCAAAGTCCTTTTCCCTTGTCTCATCACTTCACTGCAAATTTATGGTTCTTTTGTTAAGATGCTATATAAGCCCACGTTCTCAACACCCTTTTTAATTACTCATTTAGGTGCTCCTATGTGTAAGCACCACGCACATGTTAATAAACTTCTGTTTGTTTTTCTCTTGTTACTCCATCTTGTGTTAGTCTAATTTGTAGGGCCCAAGGAAGAGAACCCTAGAGAGGCAGAGGGGAAAGATTTTATTCATC